>VYZV01015368.1:166186-183315 GCA_013401275.1 Pandion haliaetus | reverse complement strand
CCCCCCACCCCCCCCCCGCAGACCGCGCTGCTCCCGCCGCCGAGCCCGGTACCCCTGCCCGGGGGGTTCCGCAGGTACTGCACGTAGGGAGAAAGTGCCTGGAACACCCTGCGGGGCGCTGAGCGGCGGCGAGCTCGGAGCTGGCGGGTCGCAGGTCCCTGGGCGGCAGCAGCAGGCGGGAAAGCCGGCCGAGGGCTGCCCGCCGGCAGGGAGGCTGGAGGAGGAGCGGCGTGGTGCGGGTGCACCCCCAGCCTGAGTAGAGTGTGCAGTTTGGGCTCCGCATCTCCCGGTGTAGCTGAGCGGGAGAACCGGCAGATAAAGTCATGGAGGGAGTGCGAGGAGATGCCTGGGAGAGGCTGATCCTCTCTGGTTTGGAAAGAAGCGGGGGGGGGAGGATGATGATGGAGTTTTACAAATCCGTGAAGGTAGTGACCGATTACACGGTTGTAGTTTGGTTGCAAAACCGGCATCGGGTTCCAGCTTGAAAATTTGATTATTTTGGGACTAAATGGGCTGGGTGTGCCAGGACCTGGGGATTTTACTTAGGTCTTTGTTAAGTAACAGTTTGCAGACACTCAGTCCTGACAGAGCAAGAACAGTCTGTACCTTCCGTGTGGTGGTCAAGTCAGGAGAGGTTATTTCAAGACCTAGATGGGAGGTAGGTCCTGAGACAAATAGGAAGATCAGCAAACTAACCTGTGGCCAAATACGGACTTGGAGCAGATCCACAGCAAGAAAATGCCTCCCCCTTACAGCCTGCCTCCAAATTCTCCTCCTGCAGAGTTCCCCTCGTTGATCAGACTTGAGACCAGGCTGTACCACTCCCATCAAGATAGAGCAAATTTGTCATTAATTTCACAAAAGCCTCTACCGTTCCTTCCAAGAAACCTGCTATGGGTGCAAGAGCATACTTTCATTTCAAATTTAGCAGCCCGTAGATGGGTAAGTCGGACGGCTCACAGCAAATCTGCTCTAGGAGATTTTTGGCCTAAATAGTTCAATTATGCTATTTCAGTCAAGCATGCTTGACCAACCAACCCTCTGCTAGGTAGAACTCTGCCTATGGCAGTTGGTATTTAGAATCTAGTAGAAGACCCTAGAGATAACTTTAAATTCAGCTTTAGTGCTGAGGTACCACTGCCCTGCAGCTGCGGTTGCGTGGCTGACTGAGGGAGTGAATATTGCTGTGTGCTGACCCTCGCAGGGAAGCAGCATGGGCAAGATAACCTGCTGCAACGTTGTCTGGACTTTGGCTTGGACCCAATGCCTTGCTTGCTGTTTTTGCATTACTCTGTGAAAGAACTGCTTGTGGGCAGAAAAGGCAATTATTGCCTCAGATATGGATTCTGTCTCTCTTGCTTGTATGTTTTGGCTTTGCTGCTACTCTGGGCTTGAGGCTTGCTTGCTGCCTTGTATTTGTGGTCAGGGAACTGTGGCACATACAATATTAGTAATTGCACAAGCTAATAATTTCACTTCTGAGACACAGTTTTGCAAACAGTCCTAATTTTGTAGGACTTGTCCTGCTCAAGTTGAGAACAGCTGGTAAAGAAGGACCCAACAAGATACCCTGTTCGTTTGTGCTGCAACCCTGATCTGACTGAAGAGCTGCCTGCTCAGAACTGGAGGCTTTTGCATCTCTCCTGTTGGGTTAGCCGAGGAAGACAGCCAAGAGGCTTTATTAGCTGAGGCTAATAAAGAAGGTGGCACAGCCCTGACCTTGCTCCAGGCCCTTTTCCATGGGGTTGCAATACTCTATTCTGGGAAGAAGCCCAAGGGGTAAAGCAGCATGGGAATACCACCGATAGCCCAGTTGGCATCAGATGCCAGCCCAGGCTACTCTGTCCTGCGAGAAACTTAGCCTTGATTGGAACTGGGACAAAATAGGCTTGGAAAAAGAAGGAGTTACATGAATTAAAGAGGCATTGAGGGCCTTTACTTTTGCCCCCATAAGTACCTGGGGTTTTCGGGAGCTTTCCTTGTTGCGTGAGCAAGGCTGTATACTAGGAATAGCAGGCTGTCTCTATAACATTACTTAAACGAATGTCAGTGATGAAACCTGTGGCATAAAGCCAGGTGACGTGGCACACGCTCTTCAGGACTTGCCTTGTAATATCCAGGTGCCTTGGAGAGAGTTATGCAGAGTAGTCCCAAAAACAAAGCCAGGGAGTGAGCTAATTACTAAGCAGCATGAATGGTGGGGGAGTTGAGAGTGCTCAGCTTACTCCCTGGTCCTCATTAATGTGGCAGTATCAAGATATACCAATGTGTCTGAATAATAATTTAGGCTGCCAAAAATGTCAGATACGCTTGTGAGCCTCGTTGGACTAGGACAGCTATGATACTCGGCTGCCTTCTGCCACAGAAGGGAGCGATGTGGCAGCATCTTACTGCATTTAGACTCTCAGCTCCAGTTGCCCACGTACCTGTTTGCAGCTGGGTTAACAAAGCAGCTTTCAGCACAAGTCCAGGGCCAGACTCAAGTCTTTAGCAGCAGACCTTAACCAGTGGACAGCACTGCAGTCCTCCAGTTTGCTTATACTGATGATAACCGATTATATTAGGGAATCAGATGGCTTGGGTGGCGGTTGCTGACTGAAGAACAGTAGCACCTGCCTTTCCAGGTTTCAGTGGGTCTCACAGCCTGAGAACACTCTCTGCTAATATCTTCAGTGTCTGACAAATCTGGTGTCTGCAAGTAAATTACATATCTCAGCCCATGAGAGTGGCTGGAGGTGTGAAGACTACCGCCTGCCTTCGCAGCGAGCAGTTACCGGTGTTACGAGGTGGTCTAGCTGGGAATCCAAGGTGCAGCATTTAACTAATTGGAACAAAATCAGACAGGAAAAAAAAAGAAACCTGAGGAAAGTAGCCAAAAGGGGAACTTCACATTGCAGGAAGGTTTGCCTTCCAAATGCATTGGGATCTGGGAAATCTTCCTTCTAAACATTTTTAAACATCAGAACAATCTGGAAACGTTTTAACTTGGAAGATATTTAATGCTTTGCCCTCTCCTCAAGCCGCTTTCCAACTTGTGTGCTTTTTTTTTTGCCATGTATTTGTTTTCTCCCTTGGGACAGGTGATCCAGCTTTTCCCTGCTACTCATGCAGTTCTTGGAGCCTGAACTTCGCTTCTGGAAGTAGCTTCTCTTGTCCGATAAGAACTGCTCTTTCCAGCAGAAGGGGTTTTTTGCACTCACTTATTTTCCTTCTTTTCCCATTCTTCCACTCTCATTGTTTTTCTCCTTCCGTTTGTTCTCACCATCTGTGCGATTGTCTCATGCCTCCATCATAAAGTTTATGAACTCCAGACTGAAAAATACTCTGCTGCTAAAAAAGTTAGGGATTAAATTCATCCTTCTGCTCAGGTCAGTGGAGGTAATGTGTACACACAGACATCTGCTTCCTTCAGTAAACTGCACAGGACCTTGGAGATGTTGCTATGCTGTCCCTTCTCCAGTGAGCTGTCAGAATATGGAAATCAGTGAAAAAGAGCAAATTTCAGAAGAGAGCTGAAGGCCTTTGAGAAAGGAGGTCTGGAGTTTCATGCCATCAGTGATTTATCTAAAGATACTCAGCTCCACCAATCTCCATTTCTCTTCAAAATCCAGGACAAATGGTAGGTCCAATATATAATTAGTTTTGTAGAAATAAACCACAAGCTTGTAATGTATCCCTAATGCTCGCAATAGCTGTGTTGAATGGGCATGAATGGCTGTTAATTGAGCCGGTTTTACTTTCCTCCAAGGAAAGAAGGACCCTTTAAGAACTACTTTCACCCTTGTCTCTGAAACTTCTTACACTTTAAACTTAACCCATTTTGCATTATTTGAAGAGAGATTATCTTTTGGCTTACAGTCATGAATGCGACTTGTTCATTTTTTAGCAGGGAATACTCTCAAAATACCCTTGTGTTTGCTGATATTTCAAGGTAAAGGAATTAACTGGAAGTTCTCCCATTTTCCAGATGTAATCTTTTCCAAAATAAATATGGGATGGGCTGTGGGATAGTATCCTGTGAACATTTTAATACACACAATAATATCCTCCAGTTTATACAAATCTGGATTTTTTTTCCAAACATAAGCGTTGCAGTCTTTCTTACAGACGTAGCAAAGATTACATCAAGAAAGCAAAATCATAGTGTTCACCACACTGATTCTTCAGGCCAAACCAGGAGATGACATACTGAGCCATATTCATGCTACTGGCATCAGTAGAATTGAACTTCAACTGTATTTAGCCTATGGTGCTGCTGCTCCTGGAAACTGATTTCTTGTTTCTACGTCAGGTGACAGAATTGGTCGTTAAACGTTAAATTGAGCCACTGGGTTCACTAGAAAAGGAGTAAGAGGCGGTGCATGTGGACACCATCCCAAAAGCAGCCCAGAACAGCAACTGTGAACCTGCTGCTTCTCTGCTGCTTTCCAGGAAAGTGCTTTCCGTAGTTCTGGAAAGCATGCAGAATCACATCTTGCATCATCCAGGTACCTCAGCCTACTCCCATGCTTAAAACTCCCTCGCCCAGATAATACAGCCTAGTTCCCTGCTTTGATTTGGCTGAAACGTCTACAACCCGCGTTTACACAACCCAGATGGAATAAAATCTTTTCTGGTGGAAAAACTGTGTGTTACCCAAAGGTACGTCTGCCCATGCTCTACAGTCACAGCGCTGTCTCTGAGACTTGTGTCCTTCCTCTGCCATCCTCCCTTCTCGATGTTGATCGAATTCAGCAGTCGGGAAAGACCTGTCCACGTAACTTCCATGTCCTTCATTTCTGCATACCAGGTGGGGGCAGCAGCCTTCAGACGTGCAGGTGATATTCACCCTTCCGTGAGTCTGAGTGGGAAGGTGAGAGCAGGCTGGGCTTGCACGCTGCTGCACACACGGGGTTCTGAGGCAGCATCAGCTGGGTCTCCACTCCTGAAGAGGTCCAAGAAGTGAAACAGAGATCTGGACTTCTATTGTCTATGCCACCTGATTGCTAGTTCACTGTCTGCCTCTTTTCTGGGCTTTTTGAATGACATCTGAGATAAACATGCTACAGGGAGGTCTGGCTCTAAGTAGGGCAGATACAAGCTAGTCATTACCATTTGCCTGCAGGAGCAGCAGTTGGTGGTTGGCTGTTCTTCAGCAGCGTCAATGCAAAGCATCTTTCAGAAAATAGGAAAGAAAAAGGAAGCAGGAATGAATGATGAAATCCTCAAGCAAAATCTTTTTGTTTGCCTCTCCTCTCCACCAATTTCCGTCTTATTTGAGGTCATTACTGCAACGTTATTTATGCTTCAAACACAAGCATTTTTTTCAAAGTCATGAATAGCTTCATGAACTTAAGAAAAGACTCAGAAGGAGCCATTTTTTCTCTGTTTGAAGTTCCTAGCATACTTGAAGTTTCTGTAATAAAACTGTCAGTCCATCAAGTTGGGCTGCTAAGGCCACAGATAGAAATGTAGTTATTCTAAGCAACCGAGCACCCAACAGCTCCTTTGAAAAGTAATGATAGTTTCTAGGAAGTCAGCACTTTTGAAAAGGCTTTCAATTTAAGCCTGAATTTTTCTAGAGGAATAATGAACAGTAAATTTCAGCAACTTAATTTTCACATGCTCATGTTGAAATAGCCTCAGGACTCTAATCACTCCTGCTGCCAGCTCGTGGACGTCACAGCAGTAGAATTCAACAGCCTAAGTAGCAGCTGCTGAATCACTGTGTTTTGCAGGTTTGTGTTTTCAAGCAGGCTGGCAGTGATTTTAGGTTATCCTGCAATGCTGGGTTGATAAACCACATCATCCTTCAGCAGGACTGTGGACATCCAAAGCTGCGAGCGGGATGAATGGCTTGGAGGAGGCTCTTTGAGGCAAGCTGCTCCCTTTACCTTTATTTCCAGCCGGGTAGCTGAGCAGCCACTCTTTGCTGCAAGGTGTCTTGAAAGCACTTCAAATTGCAAATGAAGGAAGCAACGCACCCATGATTACTATTAGCTTTTGAAATACTGGGTTTAGGCGGGCAGAGGTGGCTTTAGGCATCCACCTTTGGACCTCCTGTCAAAATTCAAGGCAGTATAAAAACCAGTTGTGGATTTGATGGGACTGCAAAGACACCGATAGCAACAACAGACTCTGCTTTTGGCTTCTCCCTGCTGGACCGAGCTTTGAATGAGCATGAAAAAGAATCAAGGAAAGAAGTTGAAGCAAACTAGTTAAAACTCTCAATAGAACCATTTTTAAACATAGAAGCATTCAGAGAACAAAACCTCCTTTTCAGCACCCCTGACTCATTCCTAGGGGCCATTTCTTACATTTCTGCTAAATCAGTTGAGAAAGTCACTAAAGCATAGCAACATTGCAGTGTCCCTAGGAAAAAAAAAGCACCAAAGAGCCTTGAGAAAACTCTGAATAGCACAGAAAGCAAGAGCAAATGTTTTATATATGTGGTATTGTTAAAACTCCCAAGTGGCATAAATATAATAAACAATAGTGAAGAATGGGATATTTCTGTTTGTTTCCCCACACTCGAGATGACCTAACCTACCTCAGGCATGGTTCCACTTTGGGACTTGTGAGTTACTTGATCGGTCCAAACTTGTGAAAATAAACACTATTATTCTACTGTTCTACATTGTGCATTCTTTTGTTCTCTGTAAATAGACTGAGAACTAGCAAATGAAAGTAAATTATAATAAAATACAAATCAAATAAAAACTGCAGATAAACCAAAACCAACACATGAGCGAAAAAATGTAATAAACACAAAAATAATGAAATGGTATACTCATCACTGAACACAGTTCTGTGCGCTCCAGATGACTTTGTCAGCATTTTATGGTTGAGTTCTGATCTCATTTACAGACGTCTCCTGCAGAGACTTCCCTCTTAGTAACTCTGGCATGGCCGAGAGAAAAATCTAACATTTTAAGGTCAGTATTTTCAGAGAACCCTGTGGGAGTTAGATGCTCAGATCCCATTGGATTGCAGTGCAGGTTGAACACCTAACTTTGTGTCTCTAAAACAATACCCTCCTTAAAGCATTAGGTTATTTCTTTGGCCCTCCCAATATTGTCTTCCAGAGAATAGTTTCCAGTGTTTTGTTTAGTTGTAAGTAAATGCCGTAGGGCTATCTTGGTATCCAAGTACTCAGCTAGAAGAGATGAACTTGAGTGTAAATTCTTTAATAGGAATAGGTTTGGTCTTTGGGCCCTAAGCCCAAAACCCCATCCATGCCTCTGTGTAGCAATAACATCTCAAAGGCATGTTTTGCAGATCATCTAATATTTGTCCAGCTTTGGGCACATCATGTGTTAAGAATTACTGTTGTTTATAACATGAATGATAAGGTTTTCGCCACTCCCTGGGAGAGGTCATTTTGCAGCCTGATGTATGTCACTGTCAGATGGCTTCTCTTGATATTTTTACAGTGTTTTTTAGCACTGGAAGATTTTGAAGATAGGGAGCAGGAAACCTACTGCGTTGGCTAGAGTTCAGTATGCATGTGCATATGCCTGTGCATAGAGATGAGGTAACTGGTCAGACATGGTATCATCTTACATTCCCCTCCCACACCAAGAAAGCACCTTCCTTCTACATCCTATTGATAGAAAATAAAAGAATTTTGCTTGATTTTTTTTTTTTGGAGAAGAGGTGTAATGGTAATGTTTTATACAGACCTCTTTGGTCAAAAGCGAAGGGGGAACTGATACAGCCCCAGCTGGGGTGGTATACTGCCCATAAAACAAAGGCACTAAGGATGGTTAATGACCTGATGTCCATGGATGTGCAATTTATGTCTCAACACCACGAAGCAACATTAATCCAAATGATATCTTTCAAATAAGTTCCCTCATACCAGAACTTTAGTAAACTTCACATGGGAAATCACAATGTATGCAAGAAATTATACCTCCTCCCGGCCCTCCCACCCCCACTGAACTGCATCCATCTCTGTTTAGGGAGAAAGATCTCATGTAAAAATAGTGCAGAAAAGCATTTTTTCAGATGATGAAGCAAAATTTTAAGTTAACTATATAGCCCAGGTTGAAAGAGTATACACCTATTACCACTGTACAGAGGAGCCATAATTATTGACGATCCAAAAAAAGAGATATACAGGTTTGCAGTACAGCTTACCAGAAGCTCGTTGTCTCAAAACAAATGTCATTTAACATCCACCATCTCAGTTTGTTTTAGCTGAAGAAAATAAACCCCAGGGCCATCTCTTAGCAGTACCACTTTGTAGAAGAACTTTTGAAAATCCTCTTTTCCCATGTATCTACTTAACAAATGATCTCCTGAAATGCTGGCTTTTTACTTACTGAAAACATGTGCTTGGGACCCAGTTCATCCTTTCATAATTCAGAGGCTGGAGTAGCATGGCATGACACTTTATGTGCTAGTCTTACAATAAAGGTGTTAAAATCATCCTCTAGTCAGGTTGAAATCAACAATATTTATCCTACAGTCATGCACTGTTGCCCAAGGGTTCTTGCATAAATTCTTCCGTAATCCCCACCCTCTTATTACACTTAAGCCTATGTTAGTTCCTCTTATCTCTACGCAACTACCTGGAGGAGCTAAGGAATGAGATAGACATCCTAGGCTCCTTTGATAGTCAAGGGAGAGTGGAGTATCTCCAGCGCAGCCCCATTAGATCTGATCTGGACTCTCGAGTACCTTCTCTGTCTGCCTTGACTACACAGGATTTGATGGCAGACTAACCTAGCAATGGCAAAACCTATCAAAAAAGTCATCCTTGGCTGCACAACCCCTACATCAGATGTACAGGAAGGAGAGGCAGGGTTTTGGGCAGCACAGGGAGCATCACTGGCCTTTTCAGTGGTTCTCCTCCATTGCAGTGGTCTTGATGTGGCGGCAAAGTGCATCCTTGAGAGCCTTTCCTGCAAGACTAAAATAAGGAGGGGTCAATTTAGGTCTTAGCCTCCGGAACTGGCTGCACTGGAAGAGCAGATACAGTGGCTTTTGTCTAAACTGGGAGCCTGACCCTTCACTGCTTTGCACCTCGCGTTCGGAGCAAAGGGGTTTGTGCGCTGATCTTCTTTCCAACTGATTACTTCCTATATCTGGAGTGATTTTCTGTCATAAGCTGAGTAATAACCTTACTTCTCAATGCAGCCCTATGCCCAGCTGTGGCCTGAAATTTTTGTATTTGTGAAATAATTGGCTTTAGTTTTGCTCGGGGAATATTTGGGTTAAATGGCAGCTTTCTTATGTTTTTTATGCACATTTTTAAGAGTTTTCTTTTTATATTTTTCATAGTTCCCCAAGGATGTGTGTATAGTGTCAACAGTAATGAATGACATGAACTTTTACCATAAGGAACTGAAATATGGTAATCTAGTTTTCATGGTAATTTGGCCCCATGGAAGTCTCTCTGAGGAATAAAAATGCCTGAGAAAAATGGAATTCACATAAACTGTCCTTATTTTCTAAGTTCATTTATATGTCTGCGGGGAACTAGATTAATTGTCAGCCTCCAAATATAAATTACACTGTTCAAGAATGAAAGATCAGTATGTACTCAAATGCTTGATCCAGCAATAATAAAAATAAAATTCTGCATTTGTTCCATTGATAACAAAACCTTGGTACAGTGCTAAAATACCATCGTGATTGGCATGGTAGAAAAGAATAAGGGTGCGGTTCCTTGACAGTTGAAGCCAATCTAAGCTGATCTGTTTTCTTTTGTGGTCACGCCACCCCTCCTCATCATCACAGGACTATTTATTTTATTTTGTTAGTTTTCTGACAATAAGTACCTGGACCTACCCTGTCAGGGAGTCAGAGGAAGAGCATATATGCACATAGGGTAAGGTGGGTTGCACTCCACGTAATCACCTGTACGCATGCAAGGAACACAAGGTAAATGTAAAATGACAGCAAAGCCTTCTGGACAAGAGTGAATGACATCATTTATGCTCAGACTAATTTTGAAAGTCCTTTAGTCTGTGTAACAGTAATCCATATGATTAATTTGCCAACTTGGATAGAAATTAAGAAACCTGTTTGCCGAAGACTTGCCAAACCAGTCCTTCTCACTGTCTGGTATGAAGTTTATGGGTTTGCCTTCATATAAATGTAGCACTGCTTTAACTATATAGGAATAGGTAAAGAAAAAGGAAAACGATGAATGTCATATACAAATTGTTTATGGAAGAGCAGCTCTGTCTGTGTGAGAAAGGGGAATAAACTATACTGGAAGAGGGAGTATAATAAAGCAGATATCTTTTGCAATTACATCCATGCTATATGTATAAATGTATTAGCAAAACCTCATCTCCTTAAATGAAATAATTATACCAGCTCCCAAACTGAGTGCATACTGTGATCATTTAAAGAGAAAACAACCATTAATAAGTAAAAATAAATTAGAAGAATTGCAGGGGAGACTGGAATTTGGAAATAATTAGCACTCAGTGACTATATTTTAAATGGCCCACAAAGTGAAGAGTAGTGCCACTGTAAACTGGGCAGTTCAGCTAGAACTGGAAGAGTCAAGTATTGCTGCATATTTAAACTTCTCTGCGATTCTGTAAGGACCTGAAGGCAGCTGTGTGTATAACTTAAAGCCACTTTACTGGCGCATGAAGCGGCTCCTCGTGAGAGTCATGCCAACAGTCCCTATCAGCGAAGGGACAGGTTTCACTGTTGTATCCAGTCCCCCTTTGTGTATTCACAGACACTACAAAAGCAGTGTGAATGCAGCAAACTTCACCTCCTGGCAGATGTCGAATTTCTTTCCCAGGAGAATGACCCACTGCCTGCCTAACACAATACAAAGAAGGGTTTTTTTCCAGCCGTGCCCTGCAAGTCAATACTCGCTGTTATGTAATTAAACACAGCGTATCAGCTCACATGGGCTTTTTAATGGGGAAAAATAGTACATTTTAAGGTTTGTGGCCAGATTCATCAGCACGCTTGGCAGCTCTGTGCTGCTCCAATGACACAGAACAACCTTAAGCCTGCAATAACTGATTGATTAAACCAGTTTGCCGTGGTGTTGCTGGAGCAGTGCAAACCAGCTGAAGCATATCGGCAAATCCACCTTCTCAGCTCTTACGTTGAGGAATTTGTATCTCAGCTTAACTTAATTTCCAAAGCTTAAAAAATTAATTGATTAATTAATTTTCATGTTTAAAAGCTTGGTATTTACTTCTTGGGTAATAAATCAATTAATTTAAATGTTTAAAAGCTTAGTATTTACTTCTTGGGTGATACATTTGAGGAGAAAATACTATAGGATGCTTTCAAAAAAACCTATCCCCTAAGCAGGTTTGTGTGATGTGGGTGACAACTGGATGTGGGGACCAGGACCGGGTGCAATCTGGGTGAGTGAGGAGCAGTAATTTAATTCAGCATGCCATGCGAGGCAGAAAGAGTCTTTCTTAAATCATGTCCAGTTGCTTTACAGAACGTGCAAAATGCCACCAAAAGCCAAGTACAACGTTGATTATGGAGAGCAAATATATGGGAAATAACCTCCAATGCTGCCGTAGAGTTAAAGCAAAACAGGACGCAGAAAGATTTAGAGGGAAAGATGACTCTGCAAAAATGAAACTAAGCCGTATTTATAAAACAAGACTCGTGACCTCTCAGAGACAGAGAACTCAGCCTGTCATTTTCTACCACGGTTAAATCATGTCCTGTGAATGATTGGTCTATTATTTCCAAAACTTTCAGGCTAATTTGCTATTGCGAAATGAAATTTCTTCAAACAAGACAAAAAGTGCATTCCTCCGTCAGGATTGCACCCTGCACATGCCAAATCTGAAGTTATAAAACCAAGCTGTTTTGGAGTTATCTAAGCATTAAAAAAAAAGGGCCTCAGCAATTTTCTGAGAAGAAAACTGTTCATAATTTTCCAGAAAAAAAAATAATCCCTTGGGCTAAGGTCAAGTGTGGGAAATTTCAAGCCAAAATGCGAATCTCTGAGCATTATAGAAGCAATGATGAGTAGCAGTTCAAACTGAAAGTCATTTGGGGAGGCAGAAGCACTGACTCTAAAGTTCAGGCTGAATTTTGCCTCCACCGTGGTCCGATTTTCAAAACAGACTACTAATTTTCCCAAAAGGAACAGATTTTCTTGAAATCGGGCACGCTGGATCTCTGCAGCAGAGCTTTCCTGAGAAGTCTGGTAAATTCAGGCAAGTGAGGAGGGCTGGTTTTTTGGATGGGTTTGTATTTTAGTACAACTTTTTATAAATGTAGCTAAACTCTGAAACAAAACCATTGTGCAGATGTTTTTTATCTCACCGGATCCTGACAGTGACTTTGCCTCACAACTTCTTGTCTGTTCTGCTAATCTGGCTGGAGAGTTATTATCAACCTCTGAATTATTTGAGGAAAGGGGCTTTGGGAAAACTGTTTAAAAAAAAAAAAATTAAAGTTATTCTTAAGCCCAGAAAGAGAAATACCTGTGTGAAAAAAATACTAACACATAGATGAAGTGACCTTTATATGGGCACTTTTCATCTTATGAAAGTTATGGCCAGCTTTGCTTTCAGTGCCCCATTGAACGTTGTATGTGATACATCTGTGCCTGCTGGCTTTCTAACCACACGAATAATCTGAAAAATCTTGCTTTGTCAAACATTTTGATGCTGTCTAAATGCAAAGGATTTCTCAAAATGTTGCATATTAAGTAGCACTGAAATTTCCTGTTTACAGTGCTACAAAACCAAATTCTGAGGTCTCTGTGCAGACCAAAATACTGACTTTCAGCGGTCACGGAGCAACTATTGACCCACGTTGGCATGCGAGGAATTACACATGTGAATCCAGATATGGGATCTATGTGTCACAGCTTAGCTGCACCAACGTACTTTAAAGTAAATTACAGTCATGTCTGCATGAAAACAGAGATTAACAGCGTGTCAGGAGACCTGCCCTCGAGACTCCATTGCTGGTACTGTCCGGGTCTCTCTTTGCAGAGCGAGCTGGTTCCCGTGGAGACACCAGAGGTAGAAACCTAAACAAAGTATCCTGAGAGCATCAGAAGCTAAATCCCACTGGACCAGGCCCAGAAGGATGCTGCAATGCACCATGGCAGGTAAATTTGCACTTACTATATACTTTATTTTAAGGTCTGGGACACATTCTGCCCCACTGAGATCAATGTTGATTGATTCAAGGTCATTGAGTCAGAGTGCCGCTCTGTGCCTTTGATATTATATATGAATATTTTATATATAAAAATGTGTGTGTATATTAGCATATGTGTATATATATGCATAAATACATATGCAGCTCACTGCACTGTTTTTTTTCCTGAGGTCGAGTAGAGCCATATTCACTTGAAGTGTCATGACAAAACAAACCATTTCTTTTCTGATTGTTACTGGACAATTGAAATGCTGATTATAATGGATAAATACAGCAGGATAAATGCAAATTGGGGAATAGACATATTTCCTGCTTTAAAAGGGCCAGCCTCACAAAGTACAGAAGTAAGTAGGGGAGAGAATTTATATTAAGCATGTGAATAGTAATTAGGAGTCCATTTAAAATATATTACTAGGTGCTTGAAAAGCCATCACTGAATAAAGAAAGTGATCTGTCTTGATTAAAAAATTCAGCTAACTTTATAGATGGAAAAATTAAAGAAAAAATCTTTTAATAAAATTTAAAAAATTATAAAGTTAATTAAGTTTAAGAAAAGCATACATGTCAAACAGTAGAAAGGAGACATTGATTTGAATTAATATAAATCCAAAAGGAATGACAAGAATGTGATAAAATAAGCAAAAAAAAAAAAAAAATTAATGGACAGATGGTCAAAGACAATAGAGTTTTATGTAAACTGAGACCAAGAGAAAGTCACTCATGGTACTAGTCCATCACCCAATGGAAGTTCTGGAATTGTCAGTAAACAAAACAGGTGACAGAAGCGTTCAACACAAATTTTTGTTGTTATGTTGGAAAATATATGAGTTGCACGATAGAGATAACTAATAGTAACTAATGTATTCTTACAATTTCAATGTCCCAAAACAGCTCTAGAAGTTACACCTAAAACCCCTGTATGTTTAGATAACTTGTATCCAAGATCTTTAAAAGAACTCTCTGGGATGGCGATACCAATGTTCAGAGAAGAGTTCTGAACCTTCTCAGATATGCTGCAAGATGATGGAAGACTCTGTGAGATGCTGGTAAGCATTATTTATTTTTGTAATGTAAAAATATGCCCAGAGCTTTAATAAATATACAAAAAAACCATATACAAACTTACTGGGGAAATAGTAATATCAAGATAATAAAAAATTATAAGTAGGATTTTATATTCATGGAATTCCTATTATGTGAGTTGCCTTCTGCAAGTGTCTGCCTATCCTAGCTGATCCTAAAGAGAGCAGGGATGCTCAGGCTGCTAATTCAGACATATCCATTAAGACTGTGAAGAATGGTTTGGGCTGAAATTGCTTTTCAAACAGCAGGGTCAAATCTTGCTCCTTTAAAATCAAAAGTATGATTAAAGAATTGGAAAAGACGCCTTACAGTAAGAAACTCAGGAAGTTCAATCTATTTTGCTTACTACAAAAAGGTCAAAGGGTGACTTAATCACAGCCTGACATTATTACCTACAGGGATAATCTCGGTAATGACTTCTCAACCTGGCCGGCAAAGATAGAACAAACGTCAGTGACTGGAAGCTGAAGATAACTCAGACTAGAAACCAAACATAATTATTGGCAGCCACAATAAATAATAATTATCAGGGTGGTTGCTGATCTTTTAACAAAAGCAACCTCAAAATCGAAATCAGATTTATTAAAAAAAATATGCTGTAAGTCAGGCAATAATCGAGGAAGGAGCATGGCTTGTGCTGTGCCGGATTCAGGCCAGCATCTCAAACTGCCCAGTAATCTAAGAATATATAAACCCACTATCCCAGAGGTTTCTTATTTTGATCTGTTTAAGGAAACTATTATGTACATGCTTATCATGGTGACCTTTAATCACTGTTAATATATGCATAAGGTTCAAAGCAGGGTAATTACCATTTTTTCCAACTCTGACTTCTCGTGTGATTTACCACCGCCTCTCCCAGTGCTTTTGTTTTGAAAACTAATTCCCGTTATCTAAGACTTTCCAAAGCAAACACAGCAGTGTAGCACTTTCTAATATTTATTTTGTGTTCTCAAAGAAAAGGCAATAGCAGTAGGGGTTTTTTTTGGGGGGGGCAGATCTTCTTCTAAAAAGGTACTTGTGTCCACTGTAGGTTAAAAATGTCCCACTGCCCCTTTACTGAGTCCCAGGACCAGGTCTACAGGCAGAGGGTTTTGCTGTGTAACTCCTGAATATGCAGTAGGTGAATTTTTTCATGGGAATTAGGCAAAGGTCCTATTCTGGTAGCAGCAAACTCTACTTCGGTGCATAACTGCAGCAGGAGACTGAAAATGAAAAGGGTTTTCATGTACTAAGACAACGATTCATAGTTTTGAAGGTCACCATGATCCTCCCTCTAGTCTTCCTTCCTACATAATTTGGACAAAAAAAAAAAAAAAAAAACAACCAAAACTTCTCTGCCTCCTGCTTTCGAGTGTTTGTATGGAGAGCGCCCATCACCCATTCCCTGCGCTTGGCTGATGTAGTCGGTGCACTCGGTGGGGCTGGGAACGGCTCGGCAGACGTGTAGCAGCACACTCTGTGCGTTCTCCGCATTATCACCCACCCAGATTAGCAGCTGAGCGCTGCTGGTTACGGACGGCAACGCTTGGGAGTAAATACGGGTCTTGCAAGATATGTTCAAGTTGCTTATTCCATCGTCGACTCCTTACCTGACCTTGGGACTGTAGCACTGTCTGCCTGTGTGTTTAAAAAGCTAATATTACTTGTCTGCCTCACAAGGATTTTGTGAGGTTAGAGGCAATGTTTACTGGAGCTAGCTGTAAAGTATTAGGGTGATGAGAGCTACATAAATATCTATGCTCATGAAACCTCAATTAAAACACTATCCGTCTTGCTAGAGGAAAGCACACTTAAAGCCCATCAGTCCCTACAACATCGCAGAACAGCTCACACATTTCCCGCATCTCAGGGGTGAAAAAAACCCGACGGCGATGGAGCCGCAGCAGGAAAACCTGCAGTGACTGAGCACAGGACACTTCACAGCATGGGTTTTGCTGCGGTTTACAGTCTTGTGCCTAGAAAAGAGCCACTGTTAAGCGCTGCCTTGGTCTGTTAGTCTTAGTCTTAGTCCTAGTCTTAGTCTTAGCCTTAGCCTGGTGATGCAGCCTGGGGAGAAGCGGAGGCCCCAAGGTGCGTACAGAGGCATATCTGCTCGCGACTGACATGCTCAGGAGCACATGCACATGCCACATGCTGTACACACAGAGTAAGAGGTCACTTAACCAGGGCTTTACAAACATTTTCAAAGTGCTTTCCAAACAATTCATTAATACATGACATATTTTTGCTGAAGGCACAACCAGCTCAACCAGATTTTATTACAGGTGTAAATAATACTGAGAGAATTTAAGCATGAGCCTCATTTCTCTGCTCTTAATCCCTCTTCCCACTGACACGTTGAAAAGGTCTGCTTAATCATCCAGGCCTTTCCCCTCCAAATCCACGAATGCTTCATCCACACTTACTTATTTTATGGAGATTTATAGAAATGCCAGAAGGTACCTACCTAACAGTGCCCTCCGGGTTTCTTGGCCCCAATGAAAAAACAACACTAAACCCCAGATGTAACCCGTCGGCCAGCAGTGCAGTTTAACTCGTTAGGAGGAAAACACGGCCGCTTGGAAAGCCAGCCCGGACACTTTTAACCCGGCTGTGAAGAAGCTGAGCGTCCTTGCCTGAAGAAAGACAGGCCAGAAGTGAGGGCATGGCTGGGGCGCGATGGGCCCCAACACGTGTGCGGGGGTCTCAGCCTACCCTCTCCCTGGGGAGCTGGACTTGGGTGCCATGGGGAGCCCCTGGGACCAGCACCCATACTGGGGAGTCATGGTGGGCACGGCGGGGATGTCTCCCAGGGGCACCAGGAGGGAAGGAAGGGGGTACGGGCAGGGCTCCGCGGGGTGTTCCTGAGGGACACGGATGGGGGCTGCAGGCAGGGGGTCCCCAGGAAAGAGAAGAGGGGGGGGCCCGTGCCAGGAGCGGTGGGATGCAGCTGG
>VYZV01015368.1:126849-165493 GCA_013401275.1 Pandion haliaetus | reverse complement strand
GCGGAGAGCCGCGTTCGCGCCGGGCCGAGGTGCGGAGGGCGCCGGGGGCAGGGGCAGGGGCGGGCGGCGGGGAGCGGGGAGCGGCGCGGTCCTGCCCCGCCTGGGAAAGCCGGGGCTCCCGGAGCTCCGCCTGGTCGCTGCCCCCCGTTTCGGTTGTACCCGAGGTGCTGCGACCCTCGTAAAGGGGAAACCGAGGGAGCCGGCTCCTGGGAGCGGGGGGCTGCTCCGGCCCCCCTCCGAGAGTGTCCCCGCGGGGGTGTCTTTCCCAGGCGAGTGGCAAGGTCCTTGTCCTCCCCACGGGCATGGACTTCGTCAAACAAAACCCAGCTTGTGTCGCGGGGCAGAGCTCCCGAGTTAGCACGCAATCCCCCTTACGTCGTCGCGTCGCAGAATCGCGATTATTCAAAAGCCGAGAAAAGTACAATGTTTTATTACCGCTGTAAAGACGTACGTGATCCCACGGGTAAAAGGAAGAGACGTTCTTCTAGGAGGATCGTGAACCAAAGTAGTTCAATAAATGCCTTTTCTTCTGTTTGTCTGCTAGCTGTGATATCCAGGCAGTGCCTAGAACAGATACATGTGTTCGTTTAAACCGCATTAATTTGGTTTTTTGCTTTCCTAAATTGCACCCTTGAGGTTTAGATCTGGCTAAATCCCACTGGCTTTATTGAAACTGATGGGCTAAATTTACATGGACCTAATCTAGGGAGTAAAATGTTCAGGCTTTGGCTTCGGACCACATTTGAACTGAAAGAAGACAACATTGTTAGGGCTGTGTTTTTTTTTCCTCCTTTGTTTTTATTGTTCTTGGTTTATTTGTTTTATGCTGCTTCCTGTTTTTTAAGGCAAAGGACCAAATATTGCTGCTAAAAAGGCAAAAAGAGAGAACTTGTTATATTTCGACCTGTTTGATTTTCCCCTAACGCACTTGTGATTTCTGTTTCTCTCTTCCAGTTCTTCCTTTGTTCGGTCTATGTCCCGATGTGCACAGAGAAGATTAACATCCCCATAGGTCCCTGCGGTGGCATGTGCCTCTCTGTCAAAAGAAGATGTGAACCCGTTTTAAAAGAATTTGGATTTGCCTGGCCAGATAGCCTAAACTGCAGCAAATTCCCACCCCAGAACGATCACAACCACATGTGCATGGAGGGCCCAGGAGACGAAGAGGTTCCCCTTCACAGCAAGACCTCCCTGCAGCCTGGAGAAGAGTGCCACAGCATGGGATCTAACTCGGATCAGTACATCTGGGTGAAGAGAAGCTTGAACTGTGTCCTGAAGTGCGGCTACGACGCTGGTCTCTACAGCAGGTCAGCTAAGGAATTCACAGATATCTGGATGGCCGTGTGGGCCAGTCTTTGCTTCATCTCAACTGCCTTCACAGTCCTGACCTTCCTGATTGATTCATCCAGATTTTCCTACCCGGAGCGCCCAATCATATTTTTGAGCATGTGCTACAATATTTATAGCATTGCTTATATTGTGAGGCTAACTGTGGGCCGGGAAAGGATATCCTGTGATTTTGAAGAGGCAGCAGAACCTGTTCTTATCCAAGAAGGTCTTAAGAACACAGGATGTGCTATAATTTTCTTGCTGATGTACTTTTTCGGGATGGCTAGCTCCATCTGGTGGGTTATTCTGACATTGACCTGGTTTCTGGCTGCAGGACTCAAGTGGGGCCATGAAGCTATAGAAATGCACAGCTCTTATTTCCATATCGCAGCCTGGGCTATCCCTGCGGTGAAGACCATCGTCATTTTGATTATGAGACTAGTAGACGCAGATGAGCTCACCGGTCTGTGCTACGTTGGGAACCAGAACCTAGATGCGCTGACGGGCTTTGTCGTCGCTCCGCTTTTTACCTACCTGGTCATTGGGACTTTATTCATTGCAGCGGGACTAGTGGCCTTATTTAAAATCAGGTCTAATCTCCAGAAAGATGGAACTAAAACCGACAAACTGGAAAGGCTGATGGTCAAAATTGGTGTCTTTTCAGTGCTGTACACTGTCCCGGCAACGTGTGTCATTGCCTGTTATTTCTACGAAATCTCCAACTGGGCCGTTTTCCGCTATTCGGCAGATGATTCCAATATGGCAGTGGAGATGCTCAAAATTTTCATGTCCCTCCTGGTGGGTATTACATCAGGTATGTGGATCTGGTCAGCCAAAACTCTGCACACGTGGCAGAAGTGCTCGAACAGACTGGTGAACTCAGGGAAAGTGAAACGGGAGAAGAGAGCAGATGGTTGGGTGAAACCTGGGAAAGGGAACGAGACCGTGGTGTGAGAAAAGGACGACACCCCAATGGTTTGCTCTCCCGTGAAGGACTGATCGTGTGTAAGCATTGCTGTGTAAATGGTGGGAGTAGAGTAGGGAGACGGTTACACAACCTGTCTTTGGGGGGTGGAAAAAAAAAGTCTTTAAAGAATAAACAGCAAAAAGATCATGCTGCAGATACAATAGCCATAAACCATGCTGCCCCAAATAGGAAAGCCCAGGAAGGCTTTAAAAGCTGTGAAATATCCAAACACATTATCCTTTTTTTTTTTTTTTTTTTTAAGGCAGGATGCAATACACTGAAGTCTTTAGAAGCTGGGGGACTGTAGCCCACAGCTGTGGGGTGTTGTTTTCATCGTCTTACAGCTGATGGAGGAAAGGCAGTGCAGGGCCAAATTCTGGGCTGATTTAGGGTCCAGTTACCAGAAGATAGAGCACCCAGGACCTCAGTTAGACGTCTTCTTTCCGAGTTCAGCATTGTGAAAAAAGTGCCTACCGAGGTTCGTGTCTTTATGCCCTGGGGAATTCTGTTCCTCCCGTACAGAGGGGACTCCACAAGTCAGCCAAGGATCAGGTCCTCCAGCGAATACCAAGTGGATTTTCCAGGTCTGAAAGTTACCCGTAATGAGTAGGATTATTGAGGTATTAGTGAGGATGATTCTTTAAGTCATCTGATGGTCTAATAATAATTTCGACTCATTGTTTTTACCGTCTGTAACCTGGTCTGAATTGAGTGTTGGCTCTCCCTTAAGCAGGAATTTGGACTTCCCTAGGTCCCTTCCCACCTGAACTATTCTGTGGTTCTGTCAATATTTCTAATTTTTTAAAAGCTTTACTCAAGGCCATTGTCGGAAGCAGAGGAGTCAGTGGGAGCTGGAAAACTGTGTATGGTCTTCTGCATCGATTGTCGTTATCTGCCTGCCTCTATTCCTGTCCCTTCAGGTGCTCCTGCTATTTCCAGCGAACTACTTTATTCTGCTGCATTTAATAGCTTTAAATAAAATCTTATATTATAGTGTTCCTTCCTCCAGGAAAGAGAAAAATGAGTTGAGGCTATCTTCAAACAATGCTAGTTTTTTCCATGTAAACTTACCTGTCTCCCTCTGGAGACCAATTGCATGAAGCAATTAAGTCTTCATATATTTCATTCAGTGTGATGGTATCGCTGCAGACGCCAGTCTGGGGAGAAGTGAAATGTTAAGTTCCTTGGCAACCTCATGTTCACACAGATCAGTTGTATAATTATGTGTGTCAGTTACAATTAAAAGAACATTCTCAGCCCATGAGATCGCAGTACAGCTGACTGCCTCACAACGATGCTCCGATTGCTCACTGACAGCTATGGAGATTTTTTTTTAATATATATTTACATGCAGAATGTGAGCAGTCCTCAGTCCCCAGTTTTTGTAAAGGGATCCCAAGAGAAGAGATCCAACTTCTTGCTGAATAATGTTGTTTCATAGCAACTGTTGAGTTTTCTTATCCTTTTATTTGAGGAGGTGTCAGCTTGTGCTCATGGGGAGCTTGAACCTTGTGTTGGGGGCTCATTCGGCTAATAAGAAAGGTGATGCAAATAGAAATATCCCAGAAGCATTTAAGAGAACAGTGTTCTGATTCGCTATCCCTTTGAAGGACCTTCGGTTTTATCTGTGTGCCCTAAACTTTTGCTTCATTTGTTTGTGTGGAACCTCATCAGCTGCAGAGCATCCCCCCCCCCAGTGCCCCAACTTGCATGACCTTCGAGGGCAGCTGAGAACAGGCACTGCTATATTGCAGTCCTCGCTTTTCACACAGGTGCCCTGTGTGCTTCCCAAACCACAATTCATTCTGGCTCTGGCCGTGAGCACTAATCTGTCCCAGAAGTGTGTATTGTTTCAATGTCAGTGTTGAAACATGTGCTAGAGCACTTTTTTATAAAAAAAAAAAAACAACAACAAAACAAAAAACCCAAACCCCAAACAAACCCTAATTGCAGTCTTTGCGGTTGGGCTCCCTCTCCAGCAGAACAAGTGACAACTTGACACATTCTGCTCAAGACACAAGCATTGTCTTGGCCAATGCTGCATACCAGACGAGCCTTTTCATCGTCTCCATAAAGTCTTTCACTATTAGCGTTGTGTTTGGATCTGGTTATTCCTCTGTGGACAAGGAGTTCTGCAAGTATGAGATCTTCAGATGGCCGAGTTTCTCTATCATGAGATCTTTCTCCTGGTACAGAGAGAGATGTAAAGTCAGCAGCTATATGTTGACTTTCAAGGGGTGAGGACAGAGTAGTAGCCTTTTCTTGTAACCTGGTATTGGGCTGTGCCAAGGTGTCATGTTCACTCAAGCGTCCTTCACTCTGAAATGGTTTGGATACTCTCCTGGCCGATATGACCCATGTTTGACCTGACTGATTCAATAAACAGCGTTTTTAACCATGTTATGTACACAGAAGTGAATGTTAAGTAGTACCTCGTTATCAGATCCCTGCATCTCTGCCTGTGACCCTGGGGACTCTGACAGATGGATATCCCCAGTGATTTGAGACGTTGGAAGTGAGTTGGATGAGGATAATGTGTATCCCTATGAGGGATTTGGGGGATATTCCATTAAAGAGTGTGAGGGGCTTAAATACTATGGGGAGGAGGTGGACTGGGGAGAGACACCAGCTGCTGTTCCTGAAGGAACATCTTTCCCAAGCAGTCGGGGACACTGTACCAACCCAAAGCGAAATCAGGTGTTGCAGCGATGAAACCATTCCATAAATTTATTCATCCATGTGCACTTACCTTGCTCTGCTTCAGGGCTGTGTGAGTGGGTAGTCACAGCAGATAGCCTAAAACCCAGTGGTTGCAAAGAGTGGGTATCTGCAACTTGGATGTTCTCTCGTTTCAATGTTGTTACGAATTTAAAGCAAAAAAATGTGTGACTAATCCTGTCTTGGAAGTGCAGTTGCTGTGGTTATACAGCTAGAAACTTTGCAGCAGTTACCTTCCTTGGGCAGTCCCTGCTTCCCTCTCCCCCCTTTCAGCGTGTGCTTTCTCACCGCAGGTTTCAGAAGCATCTGCCAGAGAGGTACAACCTTAGCTCTTACATGAGACAAGTTAGCTCCTTTTTCTGAATTCTAAGGAAATAGACACTGATTATTTTGGGGTGTACAGAAAATATATCTACTTCAATGTATGTACTGTAAATTTCTAATTTATCACTGTAAAAAAAAAAAACCAAACAACTTTGCTATTTAATTTTTATATCAAAATAAAATTTTAACCTCTGTGGATAACTAAGGTATTCTGGCAGCCCTCACGTTTTTGGTGAGTTTGTTTCTTAAGTTGGCTTCACTGTTGTTGGAAGTCCTTTTTTTCCCCCGAAGTAAGGAGGAATGAAATGCTCATGCTGCGGTGAAGGGATGCTCCGAATGAGTTAATCCAGCACGGTTTGTGGGTTGCGAGAAATAACTGAGAACAAAACATCATTGGGTAATGGTGAAAGTACGTACACGCTTCAGAGCTTGCACACGGGGTGGACAGAAACCCTTTCAAAGATGGCACGCAGGTCCTGGGTGCTGGCTGGGGATGCAGCTGGAGCTTTGGGCTTGTCTGAGCGTGTCCCCAAAACCAAACGAGAGTGCAAGATGGAAACACAACCATCCGCTGCTGGAGCACTGCTGTGATGTGGCTCCTGGGGAGAGCAGAGCCTCCTGTAAGGCTCCTTTTTATTTCACGTATTGTGGAATACGTGCATCCAAAGACGCACTGAGCATTCAGATCTGGGGTGTATGGTGGAGGAGGGCAGCGTCACCACCTGCCTGTTGAGTATATGAGACCTCTAAGTGGCTTTTGGAAGGGGCAAATTCTGCTTTTAGTAATATGCTTGAAATGAGTTTTCTCTTAGGGGTAATTTCAGCCCTTCAGAGAACAGATTCAATTGATTGTCTGCATTTTCTTGCAATGTATTTTAAAAAATTGAGCTTATTAATGCTCCACTTATTTTTCATTCCTTTTTGTCATTTCTGTTCACGGTTAGGATGCACAGTGGCAGCAAGGAGTTCCTTCTTTTTGTGTACATCCCTCACCAGTTTCTCTCACTCTGATAGTACAGTTTGCAGTATTAGTCATCATCTAAACCCACTTAATCATCTCCATCATGAAGCATTCTCTGTGCAGGATTACTTAATTAGCATAATGTTATTCTAATAAGAACCTAAATCAGACTAGAGTGGATAATAGTGAGGGTGGGCTATAAAGAAGACAGTAGGAATTATCACCTGTGTATCTGTAGCTAATCAAGTTCTGAAGAGCAGTGTCTAAAACTGGTAATTAGAGTGATTTGCTCATGCCTTTGGCAGCTCATCACTATAATGTTCTCAGGTTGGTGATTAATGAGATCTCTGAAACTTATAATTAGGAGTCTTTAATATAGCTACAGTTAAATGTAACAACCATAAAAGAAAAGAGCTTCTGGGGGAGGGAGCAGGATCTCCCTCTTGTTGTTGGGGCTGTTCACACCAACAGAGATCCTCAAGCATAGCATTCGAGATGGTGTTGGCTGCTCCAGGTCTCCCTGATGGCCACTTGCCCTTACACAAAATAGCCTTTATGAGGACTTTTTGTGGTTATTTTGCTATTTAGGCTTGGGTTGGTTTGCTTGATTGGTTGCTTTTGTTGTGTTTTTTTAAAGCTGTCTTTAAAGAGAGCAAATGTTAAAAAACTTTGCAGCAAAGGAGACCAGAGTTCTGCTGCCAGAAATCAGGAGCATCCTAAGCTTCAGTGATGCAAAAATGTGGTATCATGAGACCCTGGCTTCGGTGGTGGAGTTCCCACCACACCACCTCCATCCTCAGCCACTCATTCCCATAACAGTGCCACATTTCAGCTCCTCCTTCATTTTGCCAGTACAACTATTTGCAGCGCTGCACTGCAAAACAGTTCAGCAAAAAGATCTGGGTTAAAAATATCCATCAGAGCTATTGCTTTGTTTTATGCTGGAGCTTTATTTTTAACTTGGATCATGTCAGTGATCTGGTTTATGCAGCAGCCCCACCGAGAGCTGTACTGGCACAGCGAGGCAGCATGAACTGCTGGGGGAGCAGGGATCTGACTTACATTGCCTTGGCTCCTGCAGGCATCATCCTGTGGAGCTGCTTCCCAAGCCCTCTTGCACCATCATCCCCATGAGGCCAGACCTGCGTCTGCCTGCAGGGATGCAGGAATGGGCGAGAGACAAGCAGCAACTACCCGACCACTTCCAGCTTCCCTACCCTCAGCTAAAATAGCAAGGCCTTCAGTAGCGCTGTCGGTAACTCCCTAAGTGTGATGCTTCGACTGGGATGGTCAAGTCCAGCTTTGAACTGCTCAGCTATAGGTGAAAGCCCCAGTGCACAGCCCCATAGCAGCTGTGTTGCTGATGCTCCATAGTGCCCTTTTCGGCATGCTTGGGCTAATTGGCTCAAAATACATGCCAGGAGTTTGCAGCCTCTGTCTCAACCTAGGATGGTTCAACCAGACTGCCAAATATTAATGTAGTTTGAGTACAAAGCAGAGCATCTCTTCATGCTTGCAAAGCCAATGCTGGCTGCAACAGTGATGAGGCAGAGCATGGTCCGGGCTGGAGCTGCGTCATGCCATCCTCCTGCTGTACCTCACCAAGAAGAACGGACGAAAGGATGCGTGCAGATCAGGCAGCTTCCAGCTGATGCTGAGCTGGTACAGGAGATCCCGTATCGCCAGTATTTCCTGCAGCTGGGAGAGGATTTCTGGCCAGAGGTCCCGCGCATCCTGGCAGACTCCAGATGTTGTAACAGCTTTGTGTGTTAACAACAAGCTGTCTTGTTTTACGCTTTGGGAACAGCCTACCAAACAGTCACCACGGGGCTGGAAGAGCACAAAGGTGGCTTAGAGAGTGGCAGCAGCAAACGAGGACTCGCGTGCTAAGGTATCACTGAGAAACTGTTCTTCTGTTTTCCTAGTTTTTGGGGGGAGCAGGGAGCTCCCATGTGCCAGATGTTAAGTACAACACCAGAGGAAATGGGTTAAACTCCAAACACAAGTATTACTGCTCTGCAAAGTTTACTGTAATTTGCAACTTTTGATTTCATCGCTGGGTTTGCTTGCCAGAAACAAAAGTGCTGATTAATTAGCCCCACTTCAGAGGGCTCAGGGAAGGGAGACTTAACTTTAATTTTGTCCATTTTTAAATCAATGGTTTAAATTATTAAAAAAAACCCCAACACAACAATTACCCATGGCTTGTCAATACACTGGCGAGGTAAATATCTTCATTTTATATTTCCATCAGTGTTTAGCTAGTTTCCTGCCTGGTTCTCTCACTTCCTGAGCTTACTCTGAGGAAGGGAAAAACATCCTTCCTGCAAAATAGATGCAAATCATTTGACAATCTGCTTCTACAATGTTAGGGTTTAAAACATTATTATGCAGAGAAACAGCCTGACATTATATGTTTTAATGGATGAAGAGAAGTATTTTCTTCTGAAGCAACTCAGAGATGCTGTCACTCAAGTACTTGGTAAGGGATGATAAGCAGCGTGCCGTGGGAAGGCAGGAATTGAGTCTTTTCAGGGATTTTTCTTGCATTTTTGGGTCTTTTGCTTTGCAGCAAGGAGTGGCTGACATCTAGCGGCAGCTGTACCCTGGCCTCAGCCCCTCGCCGCTGCTCTCCAGCCCTCTCCCCACTCGTGTCCAGGCCATTCCCGGGGGGTTGCTTGGCGGAGATTTGCTTTTTGTGGCACTGCGGGGCTGGGATGCAAAGCGGGGAGCTGCTGTCGGACTGGGGCTCCTCACCTGCCCCCGCTCCCCAGCCCTGCCAGGCTGCACCCCAAACCCCGTCGCATCGCTCCCGAGAGGGTTGGTACCTCTTCAGTAAGACCAAAACCGCTGTAGGCTTTGCTGTAATCATTAAATGGTTTGGGTTGGAAGGGACCTTTAAAGGTCATCTAGTCCAACCCCCCTGCAATGACCAGGGACATCTTCAACTAGATCAGGTTGCTCAGAGCCCCATCCAACCTGGCCTTGAATGTTTCCAGGGATGGGGCATCGACCACCTCTCTGGGCAACTTGCTCCAGTGGTTCACTACCCTGGCGTTCTTCCCGGCTCCTAATATCGAACCCATTAAATGGGTGTTCAGGTGCAACAACAGGAGGTCCGTCCGTCCCCTTCCTCCATCAAGGCTCCAAACCAGCATCTGGAAAGCTGAGGGAAAAACGGGGCACGTACCGCAGCTGCTGGTGTGAAGACTTTGCCCAGCAGCATGTCTGCTGGCCCTGGACCATAAGTGATGGTTTGTATCAAGCGCATCAGCTAAGGAAATCACGAGCTCACCCTCCATTTAATATTAATCTCTCCTTGGTCAGCCCTGGGCTTAAGGCTGGCGTGGCTACAGCAGGTTGCTAACATTGCTCACGGAGAAAAAGAAAAGACCTGATAACATGTTGGCATGGCAAAAGGGCCAAAAGGACATCTGTCCCCTGCTGTGGCAAGGAAAGCTGCCAGTAGCAGAAGCCAGCAGCACATATACTCCGAAAATCTCATCTGAAAAACTTAACGATCTCTTCCTTGCCCTCACACTAGTTATATTTAAAAGAAAAAGGACTAGGAAAGGAAAGCCTTCAGCCTGAGATGATAGCCTTTCTTCTTTCTGCTGCCATTTGGCAGTGGTGGGAAAAAGCTGGCAGGCCCCAGGCAGAAAGCAAAAAGCATTTGCAGAGTCACGCGCAAGAGAACCACAATAAAACCATAGCATCTTTGTGAAAAGTAGGGGGTGCGGGAGAGGCCTGGAAATGGGGAAGAGGGGTTCTCAGAGGAGGAGGGAATCTATACATAATGCTGAAAATTCAGCTACAGAGGCCCCAGCGTATGAAAGTTATGACAAACAATAATACCATTCCACTCATAAAACAATCATGTTTCTACAGCTGTGGCCTGAGCGGAGCCAAAAGAAGTGAGGAGCCATCCCTGCTTCCCTGGAGAACGGTTTTATAACCGAAGCAGGGAAAGGGGCAAGTCTCATCCTGCAACACCAGTAATTTATCCTGTCAGCGTCAGCAAAGCTGGCCTGCAGTTTGCCGTGGGATGACCTGGGTTTCACTTCTGTAAGCTCACAAGGTCCCTCCCTCTCCAAAATGCCCGAGAGCAGCATCTGCGTCTGCCAGAGCCCTGCCAGCTTCGGCATGCGCCAGGATGATGCACAGAGCCACATCCCTTCCTCCCCTCTCCTCAGGATATCAGGCGCTTTTTCTTTTTTGGCTGTGAAAAGTCAAGTCTGAGAGACGTGGCCACCAGCCCAGTCCTCCTCGCTTGTGTGGCCTTTCCAGTAGCTGTGCTCTGCAGCCTCACGACTCCCTCCCGCAGCCTGGGCTGCCATCAGGAGTTTGCAGTCCCCTTCTCAAATCTGCTACTGAGCTGCTGTCTTGTGTCACAGAGGGGATGGCCCGGCCGTGGTGGACTAAGAGACAGAGAAGGATCCAAGAGCTCCCATGGCTGTTGGGACATGAGTGCTGCTAGGATGAGAAAAAAACGGCCTCAAGTTGCACCAGGGGAGGTTCAGATTGGGTATTAGGAAAAATTTATTCACCAAAAGGGTTGTCAAGCATTGGAACAGGCTGCCCAGGGAAGTGGTGGAGTCACCATCCCTGGAGGTATTTAAAAGACATGTAGATGTGGTGCTTAGGGACATGGTTTAGTTGTGGATTTAGCAGTGCTAAGTTAATGGTTGGACTCGATGATCTTAAAGGTCTTTTCCAACCTAAATGATTCCATGATGCTATGATGCTACCAGGCCATGCAGAGGAAGGCAGTGTATGGATATGCAAGGAGTGCCCAGGACCTCCACACCTCCCCAGCTCTGCTAAAGCAACTGAAGCAGAAGAGGCACAAGTTTTTAAATGCTCAGCTTTGAAAGCCTTTCCCTACAACCCCAGAAAAACCCAATTAACGTCCTAGTGACAGAAGAAAGACCAAGAGGTTTGAAGATCTGTTGGCCCAGAGAGGCACACAGAGTGGGCTGAGCAGGAGAAAAATCTCCATGTGAATACATCCACAGCAAAATAAAACCTGGCACTTCACATTCCATTCCCTACTGCACCTGCTGGCTCATCACTGCTCATTTAAGGAAGGAAAGAATTTTCTTCCACAAGGAGAGGGGAAGAATCTTCCTTACTGAAAAAAAAGTCCTTTCTCCATCTAACTTCTATAGCTCATCTACAAATCTACACACAAATTTGACTAAGAGTGGGGTTTTTTAACTAATGCAGACATGCACATGGACAGCCTTTAGAAATTCCTATCTCAGAATCATATTCTTAATGAAGACAAAACTCAGGTTAAATAATTTACCTCCCATTACAGAGGAAGTGATTGCTGAGCCTGGAATTAGAAAGCCAACATTTATGGACCTCAGGCTGCATCTCTTTCTGAAAACTATCCTCATGTTCTTAATTTCTAGGAAGCACTAGAGCAGGTAGAGGCCGGGCTGCCACATGCCTGCCGCCGAAGGAGATGGAGCTCCTGCTGTGAAGTGGTACCGATGGTGAGAAGTGGCTGGGATCCGAGGCTGCCTTTCCTGGCTAGCCAGGACCCTAGGGCCAGGCTTTGGAGAAGGAGTACAGATGTGACCACCAAACCCAGGGTTTCCTGAGCCGCACCATGTTCTTGTGCTAACGCGTTGATTCCCCTGGACACAAAAGAAAAAAGAAAAATCTCGCTATTAACACACAGGTTGGAAAACAAACTGATCTTCAGCCCTGTAGAGCAGAGGAAGGAGGGAGGAAGACACTACAGAGGTGCAAACTCAAACAGCATGGAAGGAGAGCTCCAAGGTGCCGCAGACGTCGGTCCTTGGGCCGGCCATGGCTGCTCAAGGCTCCTATGGGGCTGCTGGCAAAGGGACAGCATGGGACACCTCGAAGATGCGGGGTGTTTAAACTAATCTGGGCACTGCTGCCCGAAGCAGATGAGGCAGCGCCCAGCTCTTGGCAGAGCTGAAGGGTCAGTAGCTGCCAGCAGAGGCAAAAACTGAGACTGAATGATTTTCAATAAATGCAGCTGTTTGCAAAGTGCGTCTCCGTCCACAGCTGATCATAGAATCATTTAGGTTGGAAAAGACCCTTAAGATCGTCGAGTCTAACCATAAACCTAACACCCTTTAACCCTTCTTGTTTATGGCTTAATATGCTCTAATCGTGTCTCACATTAACAGGAACACTTTAAGCTGGCATTTGAACAGGACAAAACCAGCATTTCCACTCAATCTAATATCGGCTTGGAGGTACTTGCTGGCTTCAAGCCACTATCTCAGGTTCCTGTTTGATACTTTAAACCACCTAACATCTGCTGGAGGTGAGGGAAAGTGGTTTTGGCTGTGACTAGAACATAACATGTTATACCTGTGAAGGTAATCGCCATTTTTCTGGTAAATAAACAGAAAAAAATAATTACTATCCTTCTCGGCTGGGTTCAGTAACCACTGACTTGGCCACAAGTAACCATAAGAATGGTTACCATCCGGTCGCCGTATAAATTAAATTCCCTGAGGGCTGGGCTTGGTTCTTGGAGCTCTACCTGCAATTCAGTTGGGCCCTATGAATCCAGATTTCTATAGTTATCACTCATGATGGAAAAGGAAGAATTCATTTCAGTGTGCATTTCATAAAGAAAATAGAGCTTAGAAAGAAAGAAGACCTTTTAAAGAAGTACCAAACTGTCAGGAACAAACAGTAACAAAAAGGATTGAAAAGGGCATTTCCATGGCATGAGTGTGTGGCAACACCATGCAAATCCTATTTCCTCTTGAAATGGGAACACATGAGGACAAACATATTATTTTCTGTCATTTTTAGTAAAGAGCTGGGTTTTTTTTTAATTACTCAACATAATGTGAGTATAACTTTATTTGGATCAACTTTCTCACCAACTTTGCTGAACAACTTTAATGCATCAATAGGAAAAAATGGATTTATCCTCAAAAACACTGATTTTGACCTTTGTTTTGAAGTATTTAAATTTAAATTTTGTGGGAATAAATACCATTTGATTGATCACTCCAAAATATTGACTCTGCTCTGGAGTGTTTGCTCAGTGACCAGCCTCAGAGCACTCTGAAATCACGGGGGTGTTGTCTACTTGCTTGATGGATGCCAGATTGGTGAGCAGGAGGAAGGCTTCAATAAATCATTTCTGACATTAACCTTGCAGAAACAAATTCCCATGAGTATTTGTGTTCATTCTCCCATCAGTGCTTGTGCAAACATTGCAGGACAGAATTCACACCGCTATCTTTCTGTGACTAGTTTTGCAAACAAACAAAAGTTTGCCATTGGCATTTCCAGGCAAAGTCAATGGGACAGGCAGGGATGAAGGAAAATGCACTTTGTTTATTCAAACAATTGTTAGTGTGTCGTTAGCAAATATGCATGAAACTTTCATAACAGATTTTGGGGTTGATAAAGAAAAGAAAGCACGCACTGGATTAAGCAATGAAATATCATTTTTATCTGTGTAAATAAGCAGAACGTTCCAAATGTCCAGCATCTGGCATCTGTGCTTTTTGTATGCACTTTTTTTAGTGTAATCTCTATCTATGCCACAAAATTTTCCCTACAATTTGTTGTTTAGCATGGTGATTATGTGATTAAGATGGTATAGGTCAGACCTTCTTGATCTATCATGAGAAATAGTTTCTGAGGACAGACACAGGAAGTTGGTAAGTAGCAAGTACAGGTTATATATGCATACATATATATATTTGTACTTTTAATTTCAAAGTTCTCTGATGATAACCTTATGTAGAATTGTCATAATCTCTTCAAAAACAGCTTCAGCAAAAACTCTAACTGCAAAAGCTCTGGTGGAACATTACTCTGCAAGGACATGGACCTGCTTGCATTTGTACTATGGGGAACTGTGGCTGCTTGGCTGAGCAACACTGCCTGAGGTCTGCCAGCACACGGGGATGTCATATCACCACCATGAAGGACTGGCTGAGACCTGAACTCCCACTGGTGTGCCACCAATTTCAGAGCTGGGCTCTTAGTTGCTGTCTGTTTCTAAACAGAAAGTCTTTTCTAACAGTGAGCCCTGAAAACTAATTTTTAGATCTTGAGGACCAGCCCAGTGCGTCCCAGACTCAGGATGAAAATTTCCATGCTCTGGAGCCACCTTCCCATTCTCCATTACTTCTGAGAACAAGCAGGATAGTCTTGCTTCTGCCCCTAAATTAAGTAGGAGGCTCTGACCTCCTTTGGGGAGCAGGACTTTGGCACCGTTCACTGCTTAGAGAAGGCTGTGGGTTAGACTCTCCTGGTGTGCGATGTGAGTGGGCTGCTCAGTCCCACGCAGTGCTGAGGGGGTGTCCGGGGGTCCGAGGACATTCCTGCTGCAGCAGCATTGCTCTCTGCCCACACTCCCACACGGTCCTGCCCGGCACAGCCCACACATGGGCGCATCACCCAGGGTTTCTGCCTGCTGGACTGCCCACCCATAGATGGAGAAGGGTGTCTCAAGGAAGCAAAAGCCAAAAGAAAAGCCTTCCAGGCTGTGTTGTCTAGCTGCTGTACCCTACATGGCTAAATAACACCAGTCTGCCCAGTCTGGGATAGACCTTTCCACCAAACATACCAGAACCAGGGAAACCTTTATTCCTCCGTAACCCACAAACGTCACTCCCTTAGAGTAAGAGGCAAAACCCATCCCTGACCTCAGCAGAACCTTCTGCAAACACTCATTAATAAAACACCGCACTTTCCTGACTGCCCCTGTAAATTTTGCCACATGTTAAGCCCCTCGGCAAGGGGTTGGTTCAATGATTTCAGGCGTCAGATTAAAATTCTGCCTTTGACAAATTAACAGGAAAACTTCCCTGGTGTTTTTTAGCAGGTGGTTCTTCCCACATCACCAGATTCAAAGTCCCTTGGAAACATGTTATTTTTACTTGGCAGAAAGGTGAAAGCAACTGACTGAAATGTGAGAAACCAGCATGTGGGCTTGACAGACCACACTGCCCACTAACCTGCCGTCACTCATTCATCCAGGCAGTTGCAGTGAGAGGGAAAGGAGTGGGGGTTTTCCCTTCTGGCAACACCAGTCTGGGGAAAACAACCCCTCTGAGTCTGCACTCACCATTCATCAGCCCCATGCCACCAACCACCACTGGACTCTCTCCAGTATGTCCCACCTGCAGTGGGAGAGAGTCCAGTGAAAGGCCCTGAAGATTATGCAAGGAACTGGAGCATGTCTCCTATGAGGAAAGGCTGAGAGAGCTGGGACCAGTCAGCCTGGATAAGAGCAGGCTCAGGAGCGATCTCATCAATATATATGAACACCTAAAGGGAGGGTGCAAAGCAGATGGAGCCACGTTCTTTTCAGTGGTGCCCAGTACAAGGACCAGAGGCCATGGGCACAAAGTGAAACACAGGATGTGCTGTCCGAACATCAGGAAACATCTTTTTCTTGCTGAGAGGGTGACCCAGCACTGGCACAGGTTGCCCATCAGTGCTGTGGACTCTTCAGCCTTAGAGATAGTCAAAAGCCATCTGGACATGGTCCTGGGCGACCAGCTTGAGGTGGCCCTGCTTGAGCAGGGAGGTTGGACGAGACAATAGGTCACCAAATCAAAGTGCAGTAGCTGCAAATTCAAGAGGAGCTTCTAATTTCTGAGCAGCCCCTTTCCTTACGTGGCCACAGGCTGGTGTGTTCCCATGTGTAGCCTCCACTGTGCATGCAAGAGCAAGTCTAGGAAAACAAGTCTGCTGTCAGCAGCAGCCTGCATCGTGTCTTGAAAATCTCTGGGGATCTGCAAACTGAAAGAATGTTAAAGCCTCTGTTCCAGTTAGCATCCTTCATGATCCTTTTGTCCTTGCATTAATCCAGGAATGAGGAATAATGAACAAATTCTGCTCTCAGTTTAGCTATGTATAAGCAGTGTTGTCCTACATGCAGGCACACAGCAACCTTATCCTGTCCCTTCCACAGAGGGAACCAAGAGGTGCATTTCTGCAAGTCCTAGGGTGCTCAGACTTTTATTAAATGCTGTAAATGTTCAGTTTGATGGATTGTATAGAAAGCCTTTCTGCTGAAACAACTGAAGAGGTTGACCCTCAGGAGTGAAAGGACAGCCTTATCCCAAGGCACAGGCCTGACCGCTTGGAAGGAAGAAAGAATTTGTCAAAAAAAAGTAAGAATGCCTGGAATTTCACCTGGTTTCAGGGTATGCAAGTGGAGTCTGCAAGCAGAGATGCCACCCTGTCTGCCTCTGCTTTCTGTATTCCCAGCTCCATAGCGTTCAGCTCCAACCACCCTTTGGTTCCTTGTTCTCTTGAGACTTTTGAAATGACAAATGTAATGTACCCTGCTTAGAAGTAAAAATATTTGGATGTAAGTTCTGTCATTGAAAGGGCACTTTTAAGTCTTAAAAATGATCACAAAGATTGTCAAGAGAAGTTTGTATTCCTCCTAACACAGCTGAAAGAAAATGGTATTTGAAGAATAAGAATCTCTAGAATCTCTTGATTCAGAGTAGATTTGGAACTATCTTCTCCTGGTTTAAGTCTAAGGGCTGAACATTTTGTGGACTTGTGCTGCTAATACCCTGCCCAAGGCACACAGAAACTCACTTGTTTACTGGTCAGTCAAAGGCAAAAGTGTGCTCGACTCTAAAACCAACGTCTGTTCCGTTGACTTAACTGGGACCAACTGATCGATGAGCTGACATGTATTTATTTGTCTACCTGTTCTGTTCCAGCAGCACAAATGCACCCGCTGCCTTGGCTCTGGGCAGATAAAGCAGCTTTGATAAGGGGTCTGTCATGTCAACTGCACATGGCGTACTTCGGCAAGCTGCCATGCTCACAACCGACTCATTTTATTTGCATTTTGCTCTCAGTGGTGTAAATGATGCCTCAGCCAGTTCTTTCATCTGCTGGCATTTTCACAATGCCCCTATGAAAGTTTGTTCCCAAGCAAGCTGTTCTTCCTTCCTATTGCCCTCATGCTTTTTAACTATGTTACTTCACAGAATTTCTGGGCCTTTCAGGAGGAGGTTTCGACGCACCTCCTTAGCAGGGCCACCCTACACAGAGAGCCAAAAGGAGATGCTTCAAAGGTTATTAAAGACTGTGACAACCTGTGACATGAAGACTTCCACAGAACATCCCAAGTGGGACTTCCAAAGGTGTCAGTCCCTTCTGAAGCTGGAGGCTTAGGTCTTGCTCCTTGCTACCGAGGATCTGCCAGGCTTGCTCATCTCCTGCCAATACATGACTGTCAACTTTTATACCGGTCCAAAATTTGCTACCCCCAGCCCTCTTCCTATGCCTGCTCAGGCCTTGTAAATCTTTCACCACATTAACTCAGTTTCTACCCTATATTTACAAAGGTTTGTGACCTTTAAATGTAGTCAATCATTCCCCATGGTCTCATTTGTCTCTTCCCCCCCCCAGTGTCTTCATCACACTGCCGTTGCCTGTAAATGAATTACCCAGGGCTTGCAGAGCACCAGCTGTATCCCTTGAGGCACACACATCTCACTTGCAGTCCTGCTCTGGTTCAGACTTCCCAGATTTTCTGGTGTCTCATTCAGATCTCCTTGCCCTCTGTTACATCAGTGCTTGCTCATCTTCAGTGCAGCAGATAATTGGCTGTCTTAGAAAGGCTCTGGACGTGAACTGTGGTACATGTAAGTGCAAAGTGGGCAGTAGCTCATGTGGATGGAGGAATGTAGAGCCCTGGTGTGGAGTTCTAGGAGTGTGCTCTATTTCAACACACCCTTACACATACATATGTTTATATCTGTATGTGGTCACAATGTTTGCATGCATTATTAGTACCTGGGTGTATTTTGCATACAAGTTCGTTGTCAGTAATTTGAGGACGCTCAGCTCTATCTCCCATCCTCTGTGTGAGTTTATAATTCTTCAAGTTCACAATCTTTGAAGTGAATGTAATAAATATAAAAATAAATTAAAAATCAAAGTTAAATATTAATTTTTACATCTAAGTCTTAAATGCATTTTAGTAAAATGAATTTAAATTTAAAAATGTTTGAAATAGACCTATGGTAAGAAACACAGCTAGCCCTGGGGAGAATGTCCTGTCTCTGTGCATGGCTCGTGCAGCTGTTCATCCAGCCGTCATCACTGGGACATGGGCAGGATCACTGCAGCATCTGCACCTAAAGCAGGGGTTTAGACCCCAGTCTGGAGGCCTGTGAACTGGAATTTTAATGTTTCACTTCCCAGCACTGCTGCATCTAAGTCTCTTAGTTTTTTTCTTTTTTTTTGTATGCTTGGATGAGGTTGCCAACAGGAATGCCTACTCCTGCACTCTCTAGTGGAGTTTGCAATATTAAAATTTATATTTTAGGAGGCTAATCAAGACCAGCAGCTCCTCTCGTTGCTGGAAAAATTAGTATAATATTAGGGATAAGGCTCTGGAAAGTAAACTATGAACTGTGATAAACAAACTCTTTGTCTGATCAGAAAAGTAAACCTACCAGTAAAAGTTGATGCGTTTATCGACCACATCCGCTGAGCCTCGGACTAAGTTACAGGTTAGATGTACTATGGCAGCAATCATTGCCTGGAAAAGCTGCAGATGGACTGCAGAGACTTGAGGGCACGTTGACACAGGAGCCAGGAACCAGGCAGAACATCCACAAACAAGACCGAGCCTGAGCACAAATTTTTTGACCCCCTTGTAAGTAAGTGAGACAAAGGCCACGGGTTATTGCAGAGAGGCAACCGTGAACTTCAAACCCAAACCCAGCAGCCGCCATCCTCTTTTAAACTGCTTTCAAAGCGGGTGGTTGAGTTCCCGCGTGGTTGCCACAAGCCCGCTGCAGCAGGGGAGCAAACCCCCCCAGCCCGGTGTGGACCAAGAGGGTGACACCAGGAAAGGGGGTTCCTCACAAGACCCGCGGGGAGTCTGAGCAGAGCGAAATCTTCCTTCAACAGGTGGCGAGCCTTTAAAAAGGCGTTCCGACCCTTCCACCCTCGCTCTCGCAGGAACCCGGTGCCCTTGTCCCATCTATCCTCGGCAGGCCTGCGGGGTGACCGGTCTCCCAGGGCCACCCGGGACCCCGCAGCTGTGGCCACTAGGTGTCACGGCTGTCCCGCAGAAGCCACCGCGTCCCCGCGTGAGGGTCCCTTCCACTTGTCAGCTGCCAGGAACCACCCAGCCCCGACAAAACCGTGGGGAGGAGGCAGAGCCTAGGCCTGGCTCTACTCTGCCTCCAGGGAGGGGGGGCAGAGGTGGGGGACCCTTCCCCGGGTGTCACCAGGGTCACCGTCTGTCTCCAGCGCGGCAGGCTGCGGGCAGGGAACTGGAGGCGCGGGACGGATTTTTCAGATTGGCTTCCAGAAGTGTGTTGCTACGACAAAACCTATCGCAAACCAGGGTCTGTATTCCCCAGGCATCTCAGTTCACAGCCTATGCACATGCTCCGGGAAAATCTGATATTCCTTTAGGATGGCTAACTGGAGTTGCACCCAGTACTTCAGGTTAAGTTTCGCGTGTCCCACAACAGTGTTATTAAGAGTCTCAACCCCTTTCCCTTTCCCTGGTGTATTTTCCCAGAATGGGTTTCCCCAGTTTATTCTTAAGCTCTGTGTGCTGGTTTTGGCTGGGATGGAGTTAATTTTCTTCATGTTAGCTAGTAGGGGGCTAAATTTTGGATTTATGCTGAAAACAGTGCTGATAACACAGAGGTGTTTTCACTACTGCTGAGCAGTGCTTACACAGAGCCAAGGGCTTTGCTGCTCCTCACCCCACCCCACCAGCGAGGAGGCTGGGGGGGGCACAAGAAGTTGGGAGGGGACACAGCCGGGACAGCTGACCCCAGCTGACCCAAGGGATATCCCAGACCGTATCACGTCATGCTCAGAATGTAAAGTTGGGGGCAGAAGAAGGAAGAGGGGGTGTTGGGAGTGATGGCGTTTGTCTTCCCAAGTCATCGTTAGGCGTGCTGGAGCCCGGCTGTCCTGGAGATGGCTGAACACCTGCCTGCCCGTGGGGAGTGGGGAATCAATTGCTGCTTTTGCTTGGCTTGCGTGCACGGCTTTTACTTTACCTGTTAAACTGTCTTCATCTCAACGCACAAGTTTTCTCACTTTTACTCTTCCGATTCTCTCTCCCCCATCGCACCGCAGGGGGGAGTGAGCGAGCGGCTGTGTGGGGTTTGCGAACTGGAATTTTAATGTTAAACCACGACACCCTGCTTCTCTGCAAAAGAAAAAGTGGCAAATACTTTCCGTACTGTAATTTCCAACCTGATCATAAATCTGGTATTTCAGAGAAATGGTCCGTAAAAGCATTACTATATGAGGTTTATCTAATCCTTTTTTCTATTATGTTTATCACCGAGTGTTCAGCCAGGCTTATGCTGGAGATTTCGTACAGTTAGGTTGTGTCTGTGAGAAAGGAGGCAGCTCAAATGTTTACTCTGTCCCTGAAGCATCCTCTTTCTTGCTATCAAGCACCCTGCAGGTCTCCTGCTCTCTTTTAGCACCATCCACATGCCTGCATCCAGCCAGCCCCTCTGTTTACTTTTCCACTGCTGGAGCTGGGATTACTCCCGGGGGGAGGCTGTGTGGAACGGCCACTTCCCATTGTGATCTGCTTCATCGTCAAAGCTTTTTTGGGTCTGTTTTCAAGATGGCATGTGGGAAATGCACACCTCCTCCCAGTAATGTAAATTAACATTAATTGAGCTATATGAGAGATTCCCTGCGAGCTGCTTTGCAAAGACGGTGCTGCAGCATATGTCAGGAGTCCTTAACACATCAGCTGCAGCACATGCAACACTCTGAAAAACATTTAGGAGGGACTAATCCCTCCGTGGCCGAGCTCTGTTGGCCTTTGACAGAGCTACGTCATGGGTGAATTGAGCTTCCATTGTCTAACATCAGACAGAGTTGGCACCAGAGCAATAACGATGACAATAGCAGATGAGTATTCTATAGGCAGAGCTTGACATGCCTGAATATCACTCGTTCCCATCCTCCCGTCGTTTCAGAAGGAATTCCTGAGCCCATTCATTTATCAGACACGTGTTCAGAAAATTGAAGTCAGCACAGGGAGTGCACAGTGGGATGCCTCCCAGCCCAAGCCTTCGGGCATCCTAAGAGCTTTTCTCTCTTCTAATTACATACATAATTTCTGATTACAACTTCATGAAATGAAACATAATTTTTATTTTTCACTTCAAGAGTCTCTAAATGGACTCGCTGCTATGGTTCCCTGTGATTTGGCATACAAGAACATGAACTGTGGAACAAAACAATGCAAGCACAGACTAAATTCAGCTTCAGTAATTTGTGCTTTCATTGATGACATTTTGCCAAGAGTTTTGGTAGACACCGAGAGGAGGTATGATGCCTTTATCACAGCACTGAACACCGTTTTGGGTGTGATTCACGCTCCTGTTAAGGGGTGACCATCAGCCAGTCATTTAATCTCTCTGCACCTCTGAGCATCACTCCTCCTTTCCACTACGTTTTTATCTGACTTTGTCTTTCTGTTTGTACAGTGCCTGGTATGGCAGGACAATCTCAGGTGAGGCCAACAAGTACGTCAATGATCTGATAGAGTATAGCAAGCTCCTCTGACTCAGAAGCACTGATGGGTGTTTGTCTCATGCAGGTGCCAGGATCCCAGGACAGTATCTTTGTGTGAAATCAAGAGAGTTTGCAAACCTATTTGGATGACTTCACACAGGAAATGCACAGAAGTCAGCATTAAAGGGACATGAGAAATGAACAGAACTTGCTGTACTCCACTTAGGGAATAAATTGCCAGAAGTCTGCAATTAAATCTGGCAGACAGGAAGCCTTCTGGAACAGGGTTACTTTCTATACAGAGTACTTGACAGTTAAAATTGACGTCTGTTGAACTTCACTACATAAATATACCTGTGTTTCTTTCTTTTCATTTATGAGTCATAGTAGTCCATTTTACTTCTTTATGTAAGATGAAACTTTAAGAAAAGATTTTAAGAGCAGAAGTGTGGTCACTGATGATGCTAGACATACCTGTCTACAAGAAAACTCAGTAAGATGTTTGGGAAGGAATTATTTTTGCATGTGGACTATGTTTATTCATTTTATGACAATGTAACGTAAACAGCATAGCCTTACATCTTCAGAAATTAATTATGAAATTTAGAAGGCAGCTGGTCCTAACAATAAGAAAACACAACAGAAAATACAATATACAAATAATGCTCTAGCTCTCCACAGGCCATTGTACTCCTGTGTGGGCAGCCAGTCCTCTCATGAATTTTTAACATTACCAGTCTCGAGTCCCTGTGCTATTTGCAGCCTGCAAAAACCTATCTGTCATGATTCAGTGCCAAATATCACTTAGAACAAGCAAAGCCACTTGTTTATAGGCTCAGGAACCCTCGGATTCAGCACAGAGAATAGAATTCAATAATAGCCTGTGCTCTTCCTGGAAATAAGCTGCATGTTTTGGTTCCTAACATTTAGCTGCTTTAACAGATGGTTTAGAAAATTGGATTCCATTTCCCAAGCTGAGGACATGAAGTGAGCAAAACAAAGGTTTTTTTTTTTTTAGGCAGTACCCTGGGACAGAACTCAAACAAGTCAACAATTACCCAGTGGCTTTTAATCTGAGGACTGGAAAAAGCTGTTTGTATGAGCTTTTTTTTTGTATGTCTGGGATCAAACCCAGAAAACTCCTCAAAGTTTCTGACAAACTTCTCACTTCAGCATGCGATCACTGGTCAAAACTGATTGACTTTTGACACAGAACAACAGATTGATCATACCATTTACCTGGGACATGAAGAGTATCTTGAGAGTTCTAATTCTGCCAAAGTCAGACCAAGAACTTGAATTTAGGTCCCTCCTTTCACTTTGAGGAAAATGCCCCAGTCCCAAGGTTATTGATTATTCTGATGATCTGTCTCACATTTTTCATTACATACTCCAGATGGAGATATCCGTGATGATAGAGAACACAAAACATCTTAGTTCATCAGAATTCATAGGATGGCAATATAGTTGAGATGCTGACTCTGAATTTTTTACTACCAAGTTCAAATGTTGAAATTATATTTGCTGGAAATATATCTCGCAAAATAAAAGGTTCCATAGCTCCCACTCACATTGCAAGCCAACCAGAATACTGTTTCATGCCCATAGCAGAAATCTGTCAATCCTTGTCAGTGTTTCATCAACTAAGAAACTCTGCAGGTGGAAAGACTATACCATTGGAATTAGACAGGTAACAGTGAAGTTGCTTTTGAGAAGAAAAGCTTCAAAGATAACTCTGGAGGACCAATGCAATCCATCACAGATAGAGATTGATTATGATTGTGAAGACCACAATCCAGCAGGAGTCCTGAAGCATGCATTTCCAGTCCATGGCACTGTTGTACAATGTGGTGATTTAAGGACAAGAAACCGGCATACCATTTCCCTCAATCCTATTTATACCCCACAATTTTATAACAAATAGCTCTGTAAAACGCAACTAGTTCCCATCCACGTACCATAAAAGCAAACATACCAGAATACCAAAATGCCAGACACAAATTGTCATAACCGACATCCACCCACAATCTTAAAAGCAGAAACATAAAAATGCAGCCCAAATAAACCATCCCCAGAATGTAAGAAAAGCAAAATTGCCTACAAAATGAGGTCTAAGAGCATTTTTTCAAAACTGAAACCGTACAATGTATGGCTAGGACCTCTGGACACAAGAGTGCAAACGTCTGGAGAGTCTGCCTCATAGCCTAATGTAACGTGGATTGACCTCACCCCTTGCAAGCATGAGAGTTAGAATTAATATTTGAACATCTGCTGCCTGTGACAGAAAAGCAACAGGGCAGATCGTGCTCAAGATGCTTTGGTAGGATTGCTGGGATGGGACAAGCCTTGCCAGCGGAGTAAGATCACAGGGCTTGAGACGGGTGTACTTCTTGGGAGCTTCTCAAGTGAGAAGACCTATTAAATGAGGTATCTGAGGTCTGAGCTGAAGGATAGAGTCAGGTGAGAAAGAAGGCAGGCAACAGCAGAGATTTTACACCACACCCCAACACTTATGGTTAATGTTTTCATTACCCAAAGGTCTTGGCTGCGCTGTGGTAACAATGACCATAGAGGAGGCTGGACAGAAACCTCCTTTCCAGGCAGTTCAGGCAGTGGTGCTAAACAACTGGCTGTAGTAGAAATGTAAAATTGGAGCCTTTGACAAGGTTTGTATCTTCCTCCCATTATAACTGTGTTTTTATTAATTTCGTTGTATTACCAGTTTATCTGTGGTTTTTCCAGAATGCTTCTGAGAAAGTCACACAATAGACACAAGGACCATCATTGTCCTCTGAGCAAGCACCTCTAATGCCAGCCTTTATAAAATCACTGTGGTATAGAAGCACATGCAGCACTCAGTATAGCAGGTTTTTCTGTCTTTCAGCCTTTAGAAGAAGCCAACACTATTGGAAGAAAGATGTTAACGTGGAAGAACATGGGACAAAATATAATTTCTGATGTAATTTCAGGGGAGTTTCACTGGAGATTTATCTGCCTATACACTTACTCTGGAAAAAATTCAGAGAGAACATTGGCATCCAGAGAGAACATCCTCTGCCAAAACAGCCCTAGGTTTAGATATCATCATCCCTGCAACTGTAACTCCAACTGTGTTCAGAAGAAGACTTATGTTTATATATATATATGTATACACATAAGTACATATTTTCCCAATGTATTTTTGAAATAAAGAAGAAAGATTTCCTGAATACACAGTAAAAGACCCAGGGAGTTCAAAGCTTTCCATGACAGTTGCTTTTACTGATCTCTATTATACCTTTGAAGGTGTTGGTTTCATCCTGAGCATTGGTGAAACTGTGAACTTTTTGGTAAGTTTCAGAAAACTTTTCCACCCAACTTGAAATATAGCTCATGACCCATACACCTAGTCATGGTAGCCATGGCAATGTGAAGGATGTTTGTATGGGAATGCACTGGAGTGAGATTTAGGTTCAAATTCTGACTGTCAGAGGAGCATCCATGCTACACCTTGTGGGCAGGTATGAGGCCATCTGTAAGCACAACGCACCCAGCAATTTCCCCATATGGGATGAATGACTGATATGCATCTGCTGATACATAACCCATCAGATAGGCTGGAGCATGCCCTAGCTCTTCGATATGTGACTCTGGGGCAGCCTTCAAAAGTCCCTGGCAGCCTACGGACTGCTGCATAGACGCGTCGTCTCAGGTAAGTTTTTGAAAATCTGCACCTGTCTGTAACCTATAAAACTGGGAAAAAAAGAGTTGTTTTCTCCATTTTTGATGTTTGAAAACTAGAGGATTTCTGAATCAGAGTTCACCTCTAACTGTGGGGTATATTTAAGGCTGGGCAGGAAATGTTTTTCCTGCCGTGTGAAAATACTCAAGGTTCACAAATGTTTCCAATCTCTCATTCAGGCAAAACAAACACCTTTGGAAGCAGAGGGGAACCTTGACTGTAACAACAGCCTCAAGGCGCTGTGCTGCAGGTGACACAAAACACAGATGAGAACTTCTTCCTTATGGGAAGATCATGTCTGTGAAAAACAGCAGTCAAGGGAGGCTCCTTAAAAGCACTGTCTCAGCTCTTGGAGAATCCGGTAAGGGGTCTGCTCATTACCAATGGTTCCTGCTCCTCCGCACCAGAAAAGAACGAAGGAGCTTCACATTATAAGCACTCTGAGCCTTCACCATTCACATGCCACTTCCCTTCAAACCTTGGAGAAAATTCATTTCATAGGAAGACTCGGGGCTTCTGCTCTGTTGTGTTTCAGGTACCTCGAGGGAGGGAGGGAGCCAGCTGGAGCGAGACGCAGAAGCCACAAGCATGAGGAGCTTCATGCTGCAGCTCTCTCTCTTATGTTTATCTCAGAAATACTTGAGTATATGATGTTCCTTGCTTCTCTTGCCTGGGAGAATAATCCATGTATGAAAAATCAATAAAGAAACAAACTTCTCACAGGGCTAAGCTCAAGCTAGTCAATAGAATAGAGACTGCTGGTTCTAGAGGTCAGGCTATCTTAGTGAGTTGGGTATTTTTTATTAAATCTCATCTGTACTGTGCTATAGCATCTATACTATTCCCAGCTTCAGCATAGTAATGATGGGGCCTTGGCAGAAATAGTGTTAGGACAATAGTGATGGAGACAACAAAGGAGCGTGATACACTTAACTGTTTTAATACATTTCTCCATGCAGGATTTGTTGGCCTCTTCAGGACCTAGAATTCACCTGAAATGAAAAATCAGATGCAGACACTCCTGATGTTTAGTGAACTCAGATCCTAATCTGATTTTTAAATTTTTATCAGATTTTGACTATTCAGGAAAGATTCAATTATATTGTTTCTACTTTATCTTTCCTTGGTCCTTCTCCCAGTCTGTAGGAACAGCACTCATGATGGCTAGAGATATGAAATAATCCTTTTTTTCTGGAGGAAAAAAGGTTATCTGCAGCCCAAGTTATCCATCTGCATTTTACTTCAACAAAGAGACAAAACCAAGATAATCCATTTTCAGCCAAAATCAACAACCTTGAAAAATACAGTCCTGTCCAGCAGCTTAGTCATCCTGCATGTTGCCCATTTGACTGGGTTCAGAGCAAAACAAAGAAGTAAAAAGAATAGTGTGTGTTGCGTTAGGATCTGTACCAAAGTCTGTAAGGCGAGCCAGAGAAAAAATGACTCACATACTGGGAAGAATTCCACCTGTTCCCATCCAAATTATGTTTCCCTGTCAGGCTGGAAGCAGCTGATGCACTGGTTCCCATGGGAATTTTTTCATCTTGAACAATATACACATCTAAAACCACTTCCTGAGTTTGTCCTATTTACAATTATGTTTGCATTAAATGCTGTCCTCTAACCAGCCCAGAGCCTGGTGCTGAGTGAGCACTTCTCCCCCCCAAGACTTCAGCTCTGCTCTGATTTTTTAAGGAAATTAAGGGTAACTAATATAAGAAAGGCCTACATGAAATCCTATCACCAGGACTGGGAAAGCCAGTGAAAAGGGTTTTAGTGGGATGCAGGAACAAGTGGAAAGATGCAAATCAGCCTTGAACATAGGGAGCAAACCAAAATTGCTCCATTGCATTCCTTTGCTTGGTGTCTGAGCAATGGTGAGGAATGATAGCAGTAACTTGCTTCTGCGTCATTCTTGATGAAGCAGTGTGAGTGAGAGAATTAGGCATGAGACTGGAATTTATGGCTATGTCTATGCAGACACATGGAGGCAGATGTGAGCTTGTCCTGCTATGTTCTCAGCTAGCCAAATATCAACAAGATGGATGTGGTTTTACTGTGCCAGATCTGTATTCGTCTGTACAGACTTTTGTGATTATCTTCTGAGGTCTAGTTCTGATGTTGCCACTAATTTGTCTGTGACTGCATGATCATGTCTGCATTTCACACTGCCTTTGACTTAAAAGATTTTTCAAGAGCGACAGTGTGTTGAGGGATCAGTCCTCAGTTCGTGAATCTATTCTTCTGCGGATGTTGGACTGGCTCTGAAGAGAATTGGGTCCATTCCCTAGCACAGCTAATATTGCTTCTGTTTTCAGGGATGCCATTTATTCTTCTATCTGCAAAACAAGGTTAAATATTTCATCACTTGAATTGGGGTTTATAAAAAACATCTGCCATGTGAAATGTGTTTGTAAACTAAGTTGTTATTACAGTGATTGTGAGTAAAGTAAGCACCTACCATGCAAGTGGTAAGACCTCCTACTAGCTTCAGCTTCTAAAAATTGTTGTTGTTGTTACTATTATACTGTCATTACTTATTCAAAACTAAGAAGATGAAGAAAATGAACGCTACTGCAATGGAATGGAAAAATAAAGACTATTTTTCTATTTGTCATAGAATAATAGAATGGTTTGGGTTGGAAGGGACCTTAAAGATCATCTAGTTCCAAACCCCCTGCCATGAGCAGGGACACCTTCCACTAGACTAGGTTGCTCAAAGCCCCATCCAACCTGGCCTTGAACACTTCCAGGGATGGGGCAGTCACAACTTCTCTGGGCAACCTGTTCCAGTGCCTCACCACCCTCACAGTACAGAATTTCTTCCTTCCATCTAATCTAAATCTACCATCTTTTGGTTTAAAGCCACTAACCCTTGTTCTATCACTACACGCCCTTGTAAAAAAGTCCCCCTCTGGTTTTCCTGTAGGCCCCCTTTAGGTACTGGAAGGCTGCTACAAGGTCTCCCTGGATGCTTCTCTTCTCCAGGCTGAACAACCCCAACTCTCTCAGCCTGTTGTTGTATTAGAGGTGCTCCAGCCCCCTGATCATCATCGTGGTCCTGCTCTGGACTTGCTCCAACAGGTCCATGTCCTTCTTATGTTGGAGCCGCAGAGCCGAACACAGCACTGCAGGTGGGGTCTCACCAGAGCAGAGCAGTGGGGCAGAATCACCTCCCTCGACCTGCTGGTCATGCTTCTTTTGATGCAGCCCGGGATATGGTTGGCTTTCTGGCCTGCATGTACGCATTGCCGCACATTGAATAATGCAGAATAGTGCTATACTCTAGTATTACTCCATTTGGTTATTGATCAAAGGAAGGCATTTGAATGCTTCAGTCCTAACTAGAATACTGCCGAATGTTCCTACGTGGTTGTTCTTCAAACAGAACTCGTAGTCTTTAAAAGTGAATCTGATGAACCTGTAGGTTAAGGTCATGAATCTCTCTGTAGCATGTTCATAGCATAGATTTGAGCCAGATGTTTTACATTTTTCATGCCTGAGTCATGAGCTGAATATCTGACTATTGACCCACGTTTTGGAGTGAAAACGTCAAGAAATCCTTTGTGGTAACTGCAGTTTCCTGTCAGCTGGAAAAATGTTGGAAACTCTTTCTCATGAACTTCTGTCCCTCACTGGCTGTATTTCCTGTCCAAGACCTTTATAAGTGGGTTGGCATGGTGACAAACTTTATCTAATATGCAATGGCTGATTAGAGAAAAAGGGAATGTAAGTGGCAGCTTAGACAAACTATAAGGAAACTTTTTTTCCTAACTCATTTTTTTAAGGCAAGAAGGCATATGGCAAAAGAATAAAATAATTGCAATTTGTGTATCGTTCAGACTACTCCCCTCAGAGAACTTACTAGCTAACACTCATGATTTCATTTGTACTTGGCAACATTCACATTTCAGATGTACTTGAGCAGATTAGGTTTTGTAGTTACCAACAAGAAAAAGAAAACAACATCATGAGAGCTTGGAACAGCCTGGAAGGTTGAATATTTATGTTGTCAGGACCTGATATGACCTTCATTAAAATCTAGGGAAAGAATAAAAGTGAATTCAGTATGAGATTGATCAGGACTGCAAGTGTTTTCTATACCACTGTGCTTTTAGTTATGGGACAATAAAAGACAGGGAGAGAAATTTTGAAGCCAGCGGTTGTGCCAGACTGGTAGTGTTTGCCCGAAATCTCCTGTCCCATCAGCATGTGTTCACCAGGCTTGGTAAAGAGATAAATGAGCTAATGTGACTTGTTGAGGTGGATTGCCTCTTAGCTCACCTGAAGATCTTGAGCTTCGAGAAAAGGAGATGTAGACTGAGGAGTTAGCCTTCTTTAGATGGATAACCAAGAAGCAACTAAGTCAGAGATCAGGTGGCGAATTGATTACACTGTTCTATGGTTGATTTTTTGAGAGGGAAAGATGGGGTTAAAAAATCTGTACCAGGTCTGCAGTTCTGTGTAGTGTGTTTGCACAGAAAGCTGTGTGAACCTATTTCATTTATGATCCCAGATTTAATGACAAATGAAGGCTGCTCGGGCTCCTCGCTGATGACTCTTACGATAAGAATTTAGATCACTAGTTTTTGCAGTTTTTTCTGAGGAGAATCTTGAATTTAGCTTCCTGCATAAGGCACACTAGATCAGGCTCTATGACACTAATGCGCAATGGTCATTATTTGAACTGGTCTCTCAGGAGCCTTGAAAAAAATCTCGGAAACAAGAGGTGCTGCCAGGACACATTTTGCTTTCTTATGAGGCACTTAATCCTGGATCTGCTACATCACAGACATTACAATGGTGATGTAGCTGATTGCATATCTACACAAGTCCCTGAAGAACCCCTCAGTTATTCCTTTCCTCTTAAAACATTCAGCCAAAATCAATAAGAAATGATCTTTTGTGATTTCTTATCATTAGATTGGTATTTCTTAAGTCAGATATTTACAGAACGAGACTCACCCTATCTGATGAGGAACAGTAAGAAAGAAACCCTCAACCCTGGTCTCCATATGGCAGCCACTTAGAGCATATACTTTTCAAGAGGCTCATAGGCAAACCTCTTCATTCCGCGATGTTCAAGAACACAAACCAGGGACCGCTGCTCCAGGGGACTTTTCTCTTATGTATCTAGTCTCAACGTTGCTGTAGATACCTCTTTTCCTTCTGTCTCTCTTTGAGCTATAGAAAATCGATCAGCTGGTACTGCTGATTTTATTAGCTGCTGACGGACATGCGAGCTTCCAAAATGGGTTGTGTCTGAAAAGTTAAGTAGTTTCATGGAGGAAAGTACTAAATGTGAGGTGGCTGAGACCAAGTGCCAAGCCCAAATGCATAACTAGCCACTACAGTTTGTACATCCATTCTGTGTCTGGAGGAACATGCACATAATGAGCCAGACTCTTTTACTTCTGCTTTAACTGAAGGCAACAAAGATTATATTAGTATAAATAAGAGGGGATGCAACATCACTGATTTTTGTGAGATTGTATGAATTCTTGAAAAAAAAGGTGAAAAAGCTGACTTGAAAAAGCTAGATGTAAAGTGAGACTCCACAATTAGATATAAAGTGAGGCATCAGCAAAAACAAAGAAGTCATTGCCAATATCAGAACTATATGGTCAATATTGGAATAAGAGGAAAAACAGCACTGTATCATGGGAATCTACCAGCACTAGGTATTAGGTGGAAAGGAGGAGCAAGAAATTCCAGCCTTTATTCCACAGTTCTGTGCATCATTGCAGCTCATTTACACCTTCTGCAAAAGCAAATCACAATAAAATGCTATTGTGATAATTCAGATTGATCTCTTAGCCCATAACTGCTGCTTGGTTAACTCAAACTTCCCAGTCCGCTTGCTTTAATTACCTGCTGTCTCTCATCCATGGATACATACATGCAGCATTGAAGTTTAAGGCATAAACCTAGCATGTATAATGTAGTGGTAGCTAAGGAGGCACTTAAAGAATTACGACAAAGCATGAGAAAATGGTCCCTCAATTGTCAAGTAGTAAATTTGCCATGTTGGGGCAAAGCTGCCTTTATTTTGGATCGTAGAAGACACTTTAAGGTGTCTTGAATTGGGACAACTTAATTGTCACCCTCTAACTGCTTCTGAATTCATGGCCAGGAGGCAAATTATTTGGGACAGAAACAGTACCTTTTAACTAGGTATTTTGCAATGTCTAGCATGATATTTAGTTTAGACACAAGCACAGTACAAATAATAAGTATAATGTAAAGAATAAATAAATATTTGAGACATAAAGCAGTATAAAATAAGACCACTCATTTTCAAATACTTTCACTAAGATAATAAAAATATGTGGGCAGGAAAAAGATTTTATATAAGACATCATTCTCTTCATCAAGCAAAATTAGGCTATTCTTGCCAACTGAAAGCATAAGTGATTCATAATTGATTCTGTATTATAGACTCTTCCCTTAAATAAATGAAATTTCTTTTACCAGTTTATGTAAAAATCATTCAGTGCCTGAATGATCTAGCAAGAGATGTTTCCCTTTGTGAAAAGGTTTTCCTTTCTTCCACCTGAAATAACGTGTTTACAAGTGATAATACAGAAAAGCTCTTCTTGAATGGTGCTCTGAGCCCACAGTACTAGCAATTAAAACAGTCATGAAATATAATCTCCAGTCTACAGTAAAAGCCTCAATCGATGCCCACAGCAAGTGGTATAAGACATAAGCTGTCCCCAAACTGACACCCACAATGTGCATTCCTAGAAAAAGGAAGACAATTTTGTAGACAATAAACCTGCTTGTCACTTGACAAAAAAAATTTACTTCCATTTGTGATACATTATTTTGTATAAACACTCTGACTGTGCACATACAACTTTCTCATCCTCTCTGTTGAGATGTACTTAGAACCTTTTCAAACTATGTCTATACCCTCCCCATCCACTATATAGCAGCTTATTTTTATAAATTCACATGTATCAATTTCATTATCATACAGACTGTGAGCTCATGTAACAGCAAAGCCATTTTAATCCCATTAGTAGGCTTGGTTCAGCTCTGATCCAAGTTCCAGCTTGCAAAAGAGACCAAACAATTTCACAGGTATAACACAAGACACGACAATCAGCGTGGAAAGATCATGTTCAGGAAAAAAGAGTTCTCTTATGACCAGTGATTGGCCAATCCCCTGCTGGTGTAGAACCAAATCTCAGACCTTTCATCTACTAATTTCTCATGTCCCCAAAAAGGGGTTGGTAACAAAGTGAGTAGGGAGGTGAAGTAGAATGGAAGGAAAGCTGAAAACCTCCAATTCCTGCATACAGGTGTTCAGGACATGCTGCAATCACACCTTTTCTAACACTTGTCATATAGCATTTGTCAGCAGAGCAAAAATAATCAAAGAACCGTAGAGTGGTTTGGCTTGGAAGAGACCTTTAAAAGCCATCTAGTCCAACACCCCTGCAATGACCAGGGACATCTTCAACCAGATCAGGTTGCTTAGAGCCCCATCCAACCTGGCCTTGAATGTTTCCAGGGATGGGGTATCTACCACCTCTCTGGGAAACATGTTTCACCACCCTCATGGTAAAAAATTTCTTCCTTGTATCTAGTCTGTATCTACCCTTTTTTAGTTTAAGACCATTACACCTTGTCCTATCACAACAGGCCCTATTAAAAAGTCTGCCCCATCTTTCTTTCAAGCCCCCTTTAAGTACTGAAAGGTCGCAATAAGGTCTTCCTGGAGCCTTCTCTTCTCCAGGCAGTAATAAACTGGCAGTAGTAATGTGCTTTTCAATGCAAGATGTATAACTATAAAGAGAGGATAAGGTAACAACACTGTAGCTGTATATGTAAGAGCAGGGTTGGCAGCAGAGGACATCTAGTGGTGTTCAGCCATAAATGATAAGAGTAAACAGGAGTCTGTGTACTATTCCGCTGGCAATGCTGGCTCCCAGGGTAAGGTTGCTGCGTCCAGGTGCTGCAGGAGCAGCTGTGTGCCTTCAGGAAGCATCTGTACTCCTGCTCTTTGCAACTCAACAATATATACCTGCATTGCACAAAAATGGGGTATTTCTGGACACAGGCTGGAAGCAGTTGTAATTTATATATATATATGGAGGAGGAAATCTACTACAAGCTTGTCTTTTAATGAAGCTATGAACTAAGCTTATTCAGGTGTGTAAAAAAGATCTATTAATAGCTTTTACTTACAAAAACATAATGCTGGGGTGTATCAGAAAAACCTGAACTAAAACTAAACAGCTAATGGTATCACATAAAACGATGTTACCCCTTGGGATGACATACTCTGCGAAAATTCAATGAATAGTCACATTTCCAGCAATATCACTATCGCATGTCTGTGTACCCCTTTACTAGCCACTCCAAGTCCACACAGAGAAGGCTTCTCATAATGCCTTTTATTTATTTATTTATTTATTTATTTATTTACTTACTTACTTACTTATTAACAAATGCAGTTGAAAGCAAAGCACTGAAATCTAAGGCTGAAGTTAAACACGTACTTACATGCTTTACTGGACTAGGGCCAGCATGGGCCAGCATGCTGAGTACTTTGCACAGCGAAAGCTCAGGTGCATTTGTACAATAAACAAAATAACACTAAAAAGTCACCAGAAGTTCCAACTGTGTTCTGAGAATTTATTTCTATACTCCTGGAAAATTAAGTGCTGAGCAGAAACCAATCAATAGGCGAAATCCAATGCATGTGGCAGACTGTTTGGTGAAGTTAATATTGTGAGTGTGTCTGCAGTTTTGCATAGAATATCCAGACTGAGAAACTAGAAGTTTTTTAATTATCCTGTTCCAGAAGACAAGGCAACCTGACACTTATGTGATTGCCCAAATTGTCAAAATTCGTATAAAACCATTTTTCTTGGAGTCATTGATTTTTCTTTTGTTTGTTACTTTTGAAAAAAGAAAGAAAGAAGAAAAAGCATCTAATTCAAGTGCACATTCCACTGCTACTTCTTGAATGTTATACACAACAGCTTGTTTGGGCTGAAATATTGACATACAATGCTAAGAGAATCTCACATCAAGATAAAAGGAAGTGCCAAATATCAGGAAACCCTAACTTGAAAATTTGTTACGGGAATAATGTTTTACCAGATCACTTTTTAAAGAATCTGTTATGGTAAAGTAGGAAAGTTTGCTATTGCAAAGTCAGGGTGGGATTCAGCTCCAGACATATAGAGACCTGACTCAACTAGGTGCTCCTAGGCATCCTGGGCATCTAATGGCAACTGAGATGCCTAGAATACCCTTCCTGACCTCTAGCTGCTGCTCCAGAAAAGTGTGGGATCCTCCTAGATCCTTCATCGTAACAGTGAGCCCCACAGCTTTGAATGCCTTAGAGACATCCCTCTCGTTTCAGCTGATGTCCACTGTCTCTTGCTCCCTCACCATGAACAACCATGAATGACCATCATCACCTCTTGCAGCCAGGCCAAGAGCCTGGCTCTGTCTTCCTGATGACCTCCTCACAGGTATGGGAAGGCTGCTATTAGGTACAATACTGCTGTATTGTATCTGTACATAGATATGGGAAGGCTGCTATTAGGTTCAAATCCTCTCTTCTCCAGGCTGATCAAGCCTGTTTCCCTCTGCCTCCTGTCACAGGGCATGTTCTGCATGCCCCTGATGATTTTGGTGGCCCTCCACTAGGTTTGCTCAAGTTTATCAACACTTTTCTTTTGTTGGGAGCCCAGAAACTGGTCACATGACAATATTCCATGTGTGGTCTAACATGTGCTGGTTAGAGGGGAATAATCACTTTCCTCCAATATCTGGCTACACTCCTGTTAGTACAGCACAGTATTTCGTTAATTTTCATTGCTGCCAGGGCACACTGCTGGCTCACATTCAGGTTCTTGTCTACCAGGACCTACCAGAACTGCTCTTTCCCAGTCAGTCAGTGCCCAGCCTGCACCACAGCAATGACTTCTTCCTTCTCAGGGGCAGGACTTTGCATCTATCTTCATTCAATTTCATAAGGTTCTTGTCGACTCATTCCTCCAGGCTGTCCAGGTCCTTTCGAATGGCAGTCCTTCCTGCCAGTGTACCAACTGATCCTCCCCCTGTTTAGTGTCACTTGCAAAGTTGATGAGGTGTGTTCTGTCTTCTCCTCCAAGTCATTGACAGAGATATTAAAGAAGATACATCTCAAGATAAACATCTGACTAACTTCACTTGCAACCAGCTTCCAGGAAGAGTACAAACCCTTAACCAAAATTCTTTGAACCTGACAGCTTAGCTAGTTTTTCAGCCCCACATAGTAATCCACCTACTCAGACCTCAATAACCCAAATTGAAAAGAAGGATGCTGTGGCAGACTGTGTCATAAGCCTTGCTAATGTCAAGGTAGACAACATCCAACATTCTTCCTTTATCCTCAGACCTAGGTATGTCAACTTAGAAGTTAAAAATGGCTTATATGAGGCAAATCCATGTTGGCTATGAAACATATATGACCTTTCTCTACTATCTTATGCCAAGTAAACATTGAGTCACTTAGATGAACAAAGTATTATTACAACATGCTGAGTTAATCTTTTTCTTGGTATGGACTTGGTACACAAGGGAAGAGCTGCCACAATGTCAGAATTTGGTGGTAGTGAGGCAATTTATTTCACTTAGAAGACCATCCTGGGGACTCTGAAGCATGGCTACAGTCTCTTCAGCTGAACATTTTTATCTCTGGATGTCATCAGTGCTGCTTTTTAATAGACCTGATATCGCGTGATTTGAGACATTAATCCATAATTTCCTTTCCTTTTTAGTTCTTGAAAAAAAAAAGGGAGATAAATGGAAAGATGAAGCAAAGTGATGATCATTCCTTTATGTTTCTTGAGAGAAAGAAAGTACCACTTTTTGTTTGTTTTCTAACAAAAATTCTACGTAGTAAGATTGAATGTAGGCATTGAGAACCCAGCTGTTGTCTGAAGTATCTTCCTGCCACTCATACACTCTCTCATGAGAAGAACTCACCATGATACAAATAAGAGTAGTTAATTTTACCTCACAAGTGCCAGTGTCCAACCTGGGAAAAAAACCCAAAACCCTACTACTATTTCTGCCTTTCTGTTCTATACCTCAAACCTTCACCATTCCTGCCTTCCTGTTCTTTACACTGTAGGAAATTTTTGCTGCTTCAGTTGACACACAGCTATAAATCTGCTACAAATGAGTTGAAACTACTGCTCATTTGTTCAGAATGAACAGCAGGGGAATGGGACAGGACTGTCTTAATGTGGATATGCTGCTGACCGGAGAAGTTTCTACTTCCTCAAGACATGAGCTACACTTGGATTTTTCCTTCACCCTACCCTTTTGTTCTGGCCTCCTCACGGGAACTATGCCCTCATTAACGGAGAGGAGGGCTGAATTAGTGGACCGCCCTCCGACTTGACGGAAAACTTCGAAACAGAAACCACAGGAACAGAGAGGGAAGAACCCCCCCTGAAAAACACTAGCAAAGACAAACCAGTTCTTTCTGGTGAACAACCAGTAACTTGGTGGCAGGCCGGGAGCATCCGCCAGGCTGCTCAGCCCAGCCCCACGGAGCAGCGGTTCAGCACACCGGCCAGCGCCTGCGGCATCCCGCGTGGGCACATCCCGCGTGGGCGCATCCCGCGTGGGCGCATCCTGGGCATGGGGCTGCTGCCAGGCAGGCTGCTTGCCATGGGACTGGAGAGGCGGCTGCGCTGCAGGGCTCTCAGATGGGACTCCCCCCCGCCATGAGGCTGACACTTCTTCAGAAGTCCCTTCCACAAAATTCACACAGCCCTGGCCTGTAAGTGAAAGGATTTAGCAGGGTCTATCGATGGGCCTGGGCTACGCTTTTCCTGCTTGGGGTGGAAATCTCAGTCGGCTTTTTAAGCATTAATACTTGAACCAGCTGCAGAGACCGCTGTTTATGGCTCTCTAGCCCCAGTGATTTCTTGGCTTCTATTTAACGCGCCTGCAAAACTCCTAGGAATGGCAGGTTACCTTGCCATGACATTTCATGCTGCTTTGTTTCTTCACTCTGGCTAGCAGTGGCTTATTACTGCTTGCAAGGCTTTCTCAAAAGAAAAACCTATCCATGAGCAAAACAGTGGTGAACTTCTTAGGTTGTGGTCATAAATAGATCTCGGGAATTCATGACCTCCAGGTGCATTACATGCTAATGAATGGGAGAAGATGAAAGGGGAAGAGAAAGGTCTGAAATATGGGAGACATTAAGACCCCTGAAGGTTTACTTTGTTAAATTCACCTGTGTACTGTTGTCTGTGTTTCCCACCTGGTGGTGGCCACCAGGTCTCAGATCCAGTTGCCCACTGGCTCCTTCTGTCCCTACAGGGGATGGTTTTTTTTCTTTCATTTCCCAAGGAGTTAAGCTCCTTGTCTTTGCATGGTAAATCCTGCCACTGCTATCTGTGCCCAGAGCTTGGGTGTCCTGCTGTCCTCCTGATACTCTGAAAATCATCGGCACTGGTGCCACGGGCTGGCACAGGGTCTTCAACCCCCGTCCCCTTCATAGATCCCCTCATGGAGACATGACTCTCTCTCTTGCAAAGACTTACCCATCCATTAGCTTTTGGGGTCCCCCAGAAGTTCAGAACGCCCCGGTCCTTCCTGTGTTATTACAGCCTGTCTTTGCAAAGGGCCCTCACCCTCCTCCATGAGCTCAGCTGATGCTCTCCAGCTATAGGGGTCTCCAGCTCTAGGAGACCCCACAACACGGGGGAGCTTGGGGTTGGAGAAGAGGGATGTCACTGTACACACCCACACCACCCCCCAGTGACTGTGGGGGACAGGCAGAGAAAACATCTCTGCGGGCAGGATGGAGGTGAGGACCTGCCACCCTCACCCTAGGCACAGCTGGAAATGATACCCCCCCTGTAACAGCAGTAGTGACAACACCCCCCACACCTGTAGGGGGGGAGGCGGTAACGACCCCCAAGCCAGCGCCTGTGGGGTGTCTGGCCGGACACACACACCCCCACACCCACATCCCACCCAGCCGCCCCCAAACCCGGCGCCCTCGGCGTTCCCGCCTTCCCGAAGGGACGCAGCCGCGCTCACCACAGCTCCCGCCGCCGCCGGCCCACTCCAC
>VYZV01015368.1:63282-118912 GCA_013401275.1 Pandion haliaetus | reverse complement strand
GGGGGGGGGGTGTAGGTACAGAATCCAGGAGTGAAGTTGGACCCGTGAGGAAGGGAGGGGTGGAGGGAAGGTGTTTTGAGATCTGATTTTACTTCTCATTGCCCTACTCTGGTTGATTGGCAATAAATTAAGTTCATTTTTCCCCAAGTCGAGTCTGTTTTGCCTGTGATGTTAATTGGTTAAGTGATCTCTCCCTGTCCTTATCTCGACCCGGGAGCCCTTTGTTATATTTCCTCTCCCCTGTCCAGCTGAGGAGGGGGGAGTGATAGAATGGCTTTGGTGGGCACCTGGCACCCAGCCAGGGCCAACCCACCACAAGAACTTATACATAAAAATGTAATTTCCATAAACTTTGGAGTATGTGAGGAAGATTAATCATCCTGCAAACTTGGGTCAGATGCTCAGCTGACATAAAATGATGTAATTCCACTGGACTTAGTGTAATTAAGGTGATTTATACCAGCTGAGTATATCATACCTACCCCTATATTTAATTTTTTTCCTAATTAGAATAAGATCAGAACATAAGCAGTGTTCAGTACTCCTTCAGGAGTTATTCCATTATTTCAACTCTTAGCAGAATGAAAGACGATAATCCTCATATCCTAAGTTGAAATCCAGTATGTAACTGTACACAACTGTACAGGAGGAGGACTTGTTCCTGAGAGTCTCGGTTTGTGATTTTTATTCTCAATCATTTGGGAATTAAAATCAATTATTAACAGCCTAAATGGCTCCCAATCAAAATAAAACAGGATTCAGCTTGGAATAGTTTTGATAGGTTCAACATGATAATAAACTTCTCCGGGTCTTGGAAATAATAATTAAATAGAAATAGCTTACAAATAATTATAAATCTCTAAATCAAATCCAATCCCTTTGAAGTTTGTTAACGAACCTTAGTGATCTTGTAAATTCATGTGACACGCAAAGAATTTCAGGAGTAGTTTTAGAAGTGCTTGAGATTTTCAAAGCTATCCATGAAATATATAGAGACAAAGAAAATTTTTCAAAGCCCTTGAGTGACTTCATCTTCCAAATTATATTCTCAAAAGTGGTCAAGTACCTAGGAGCCTAAAATAGATAGAAACTAGTAGAGCTTCTGTTGCTTAGCTCATTACCACATCTGAGCTGCTCCCAGAAAGCTCCCATGCACTTGACCAGTCCCTTGAGCACAGTGACTTAACCTGAGGCAGAATAACTTGATTAGTTAAGACTGTGTGACCATACATTGACTTCCAGGGACATACTTCCAAGGCTATGATTTTGAAGTCAGTTGGGCATTTATAAATGCTAATGTCATCAGAATTTACAAAGCCTGTTGCAAGTGTGCTCTGCAATCTGAGTTCCCAGCAGAAAAATCTCTGAGCCATGCCAAAGGTGAAGAGAGAGCAGCAGAAATAGATGTTACCATGAATGGGAATAGGAAGAAATTGTTCATATCTCCCTGGTGTTGGAAGTCAGCTGCTGGGAAAGCAGGAGGCAGAAATGAGTTGTTATAGGAAGAGGAAAGGATTGCACTGAGATGGGGTATGGAGTGGGGGCTGCCAAGGGGTTGGGAGCTGTTCCTGCAACTTCTCCTGATATTGGAATGGGAAAGGAAGGGCTGTCTCAATAGTTACTTCATTTCTCTCACTGCCCTCATAGTAATGCTGATGTTTTCTGCAGACAGCCTAGGGAGGAAAGTAAGGCCCTCTCTAATCTGCTGGCAGTTGCTGGTAGGACATATGATTTTTCTTCTAAGGTGTTTTTAAAAATCCCACTAGGCAAATCCATGTTTCCTTAGGCATTCAGATACAACAGAAAGTCTCATTTGAGCCTTTAGACAAACAGGCTCATGGAAAGCTGAGTGCTATTAGATAGCTACTGTAATCCACGGAGGCCAGTAAGGGACTGGTCTCAAAACATCTACTGCCTAGAATATATAATACATTGTTTTTAGGTGACAAATATATTGGGATTTTCCTGCTTCCTTTGGGAACCTATGAGTCTAAACTACCTCACTGGTGCTAATTATTTTTTCCTGTAATTCATCCTAAAGTTTCCTTTGCATAACTTCAGCCTATTACTCATAGTCTTACCTCATGGCCCATGGTCCCTCTGAAATTTAAAATTACATATGCTTGTATGTAATACATACATAGCTACTTTCTATGTCCCCTAGCAGTGTCATTAGATTATGTTATACTTGGCTAGATTTTTAAAACCTTTTTTTTCTAATATAATCATTGTTGTATCATTAACATGTAATTAATTGCTGGTTTACTCTAAATTTCTGCCAGTTCATTAACGTCTTTGTGTTGCTCAATTGCTACCCACCTGAACAGTGTATTAACCTGGACTGCTCACTAAGTCACTGCTGCAACAAAGCTGCTATATAAATCCATACAATATAGTTGGTCTATATTGTGTTTAAAAGGGGAAAATCAACCTATACCCTTTCCTAGACTCCATTTGCTTGAGTCTTCTAGCATGAGGTTATTATCTTTCTTTTTGCATGGCATTTCTTTCCTCCACAACTGTATTAAATGTGAAATAGAAACAGAGGTTTCATTGAAATGGAGCAAACAGGCTTTGCAGAATTTCACATTTGAAAGGTAATGGAAAAATAGCAGAAAACATCTGTCAGTGCTTAAAACCCCCTATTTTGATATAGAGAGGCACACAGAGAATAGAGCACCCTTTTCAGTTAGGAGGGCAGAGGAGATAATATGCAGGACAAAAATGTACCCTGGGTCATTCTGCAGATGGGACTGGTGGAAAAGCAGGAGAGTTACATTTGACTTGTGAAGAATTTTACAAGTTTATTTTGCATGTGGCTGGTACTCTTGGCACCATATAGCAGGGCTAATTCATGTCTCTCTGGACCTCTTTCAAACTCCCACAGCTAGAGCACAGTGTTTTCTCCCCCCTCACCTCCTCACCTCCTCACCTCCTCACCTCCTCACCTCCTCACCTCCAAGTATCTCGCCCAGCAGGTGACACCTCTGTCATGGCAGGAGATGGAAGCCACTGCTGCATCTTTTCCTTCAGTAGGTTTCAAGACTTCCCGCAAGGATTGCAGTCAGCATGAAACAAGTTGTGCCACTCGCTCAGACGGACTGCAGTGTGGTACTAGTGTATGTGCTAGAGAAGGACCTGGTACAGAGGTCCATGCTGCATGCTGCAGGACAAGGCTACCACATCACCTGCCTCCCGCTTGCAGTGTTCAGACAAATGCTTAAAAGAATCTCGAGAACTTTTTTTAAAGATAAACTGTTACATATTTATATTTGCCTCCTGGTTTCTGCACATTTTTCTCCTCTCACTTTGCAATTCCAAGCCCTTTTTCAGAGGCAGGATGAGCACCAACTTACAACTAAAGCTGTGAAAATGACCATGAAGTTTGAGAATGGCCAACAGAAGCATGCAGAACAACAGCCCTACAGCCCCACTCAGCAAAGCAGCCAGGAAATGTGACCTTCAGATTTTGGTAGTATAAATCTCAGGACTATAACCTGTGTTAAGAGCCAAAGGCCGTGTTTACCAACTAAGCCACTTATTTTGTTAACTATGCAATAAAAGGAGCAAGAGCCTCTTTCCTCACCTCTGGAGGGCTGTTAGCTGTTAGCTCCTGGGACTTCTGCAATAGCTGTCCAAGTAAGTACAAGCAGAGCTGTGTCTTGGTGCACTTGGCACCAAGGCTGCTCTTGGCATTTTGACCACTGGTAAGTGGTCTGACCACTCTAAATTCTCTGACTATTGTGTTACCTCATGATCCAGGATGAATTCTTTGCAGGTCACTTGGAGCAATGAGAATTGCTACTTGTTTTACAGGGGATAATAATGGAGATGATAAATCAAGGGGAATTATTGTATGTATTTGCACCATTAGAAGTTCCATTGCATTCATTTTTTTATCAAATACTTTCTGTTCCAGTGGACTACAAAGCTTCTTAATCAGCAAAAATAAGCACAGTAAAATTTCAAAATCACAAGGGACATCCCCAAGATAAAAGCTATCATTTTAAAATATATTTTCTTATTTGTGTTCTTTAATAACTTGGATGACTAAAACTCGAGGAAAGGTAAAGAGCCAAACTCTTTTTGGAAGTTCATAGTCCAGCCGATAAAATCCATTCACATGGTGAAGATCTCATAAAGTAAGTTTTACGAGGGAAGTCAGTAATTTGCGGTGACACTTGTCTGGCAACATTTGACAATACATTATACTTTCTACAGTTCTGTGGGACAAATAAATGAGATTCAGTACACAATCTTCTGACCATTTTGAATCTGACCCAAATCCAAAGCTCTAGGGGAGGGTTGAAACCTCACCTAAAACAAGATTTCACATTGGATCCAAACATAACATAAGCAAAAGGAAGACAGAAGCAAGTCCTTATGGAGTAAAAGAAAGTAAATCAGTATTAAATTCACAGTCCAGTGCACTCCAATTGAAGTCAAGAATATCTGAGATAAAACAGAGATTTAAAAAATGAAAGCTAATCTGATGGCCCACTAAACAGCTTGGACAGTCACTTAAGCAGATTTTCAACTCATATCCGAAATACAGGGAAACTATGCAAAAAGCAGCAAAATATCCACCCTGATCCAGGCTGGAGGATGCAGCAGATATGTCTGCGCTAGGACAGGGTCAGTAAATGTGGTTTCTCAGAAGACTATAATCCCAGATTAGGAAACACATCTTGATGTTAAAGAGTTCCCCAAACTCTTTAGTGTAGACTCCCCGGGAGTCTGGAAAAGGGTGCAGAACTCAATGAAATAGGGACAAACTGCTACAGTGAACAAGAAATACATCTGAGTTTTTTTGCTTTTGCCTTTGTCCAGGGCACATTAATTATTACAAACAAAACAAAAAATAAAAACTTAGTAGCCCAAAAAAGGGACTAAAAGAGCTTTGGCTTCTCTCTTCTTTAAGTAGCAGGGACATTTGTTGCATCTTTCAATCACTGTGTTCACTGCAAGCTAATTCATTACTATACTTGTAATAAAGTGACGAACAAAAGATTTTTATCCAAAGGTTACTTACAATCCAAATATACTTAGTGGAGAATTCATGGCTGGCTCTACTCAATAGTACCAAAAATATCTATTTTGATGTGTGGACATATTTGAAAAATAAAACAGGATTTTGAAATATATTTACTGCAAATATGGTTGAGTGCATTATTTTTAGATCCACAGTTCCATGCGCATGCAACTCTTATGACCACATACTGGACAGAAGAGGTAAATGCAATTGATCCAGTGCTGTCAGTCAGAGCATGCCTGGGTGTTGTTCCTTTTTCTCCCTTTCATGAGCAGCCCTGAATAAAGTACCTCTTCATCCATTCTTTCATCACATCTTTGAAAATCTGCTATAACTCTGAATAAGGAGCACGTAAGTCTCAGGCATTTACCAGATTGCACTTTCTTTTCTTGCTACTGTTGTAAAATCACTTTTTAGCTCTTTTATCTCTGTATTAATAAGGATGGAATTTATCTCACAACTTCAAACAGCTATACTGTAAATGTTTACTTCTGCACTAGTCATCTAGGCTCACCTTACTGCATTTGCATCTGTTCTGTTATAAACACCCATCTTAGGATAGTGACTCCCACCCGACAAAGTATTTCTTTTCCTCTGCTTGCCACCAGGATAACCTCACTGACTCATTATGCTGCAGAAGTCTAAGGGGGGACAGATAAAGACTGCTTCAGATGTCTCCTCATTTCTTCGGCTGCTGTTGCGGCTCTAATAGAACTGACATCCAAAGTCATTTATTTTCTCCAGCTAAATGAATTTTGTGCACTGCTGGAGGGAGAGGACACCTGTCTCAGCTCTTAGGAAGGCTGAGCTCCACATGAGCTCATCGCTCTGCTTATTCTTGGACACTGTCATGACCATTCTGTTTTGATACCAGGAGACAGCGGAGCCTCTGACAGCGTCTCCCCCCCTGCCCCCCGCCCTTTTCATCATAATTGCATTCAAAAAACAAGATGAAGAGAAACAACCCTCATTTCACTGATTAATACTTCTGCTGGGGCTCAATAGCATTTTTTGGTGTTGAAACATATTCATATGGCTTAAGAATCTGTGAATCTGTTTGGCCCTGACTCTCTACTGCTTGTACCTCGCATTATTTTTCATTAAGGTATTTCTGATCTGATTTGATTTTAAAGCTTTCTTTATCTTGAGTATATGTCATAGAAAAAGGTGCAAGGAGAAATAATGTTTCCCTTTTACACTAGTTAAAGAGCTAAACTGTTTTGGTAAAGCCATACGGTGCATGGGTCCTCATGGAGATGAGCAATGTGTGGTCCTGGCTGCCTGGTATAAGAAATATATCTTTGTGAGCTCTGAGGCTCTGCACCTGGGGAGTAGGACAGAGTAGAGCTAGAAACATGAATTATGTACAAATGTGGAGTGAATAACTCACTTGGGAGCTTAAATTTCCTACGAGCTTCTGCACTTTTAATGCCATTGCTAAGTAACCCTTTGATTTATCTTTTTAAATGTGGTCCTAAAGCTGGTATTTGTCTCACCTGAATTCAGTCATCTAAAATTTGTGTGCTAGTCTAGGCTGCTCAGTAACTGAGTAACGCTCTTTTTAGTTGCTAAAATGAGGGCAATGAGTCAGTCCCCCCCAGGTGCTGGAGGACCCATTTTCAGTGGCTCTGGAGTAGAGGCAGTGTGTGAACAGAGGATCACATTTAGAGGAGCACAGTTTGCCCCCACAAAAATGCAACACAAAGGGAGTTTCTTCCTTGCTTGTGTTGGATGCTTTGGGGCACAAGTTTACAAGCTCAGAATGGTAGAAAAAGTAAAAGGAGCTTTATTGGTGAACTACTTTGCGTGCTAGGCTAAGCAGAATGATTATTATATGGACTGGATAATTGGAAAGGTTTGGCAATTTGAAACTAGACTGAACAGCTGAAAGCAGTCCCAGGTACAGGACATAATGTATGTGTAGTGTACAGTTGTGGACTACGTAAGCATTGTGCCTACGCTAGGTATGTCCTGGAATACTTAACATGGGAATTCCTGAAATTACAACTTTTCATTTCTGTGGTAGTGATGAAGGTTTAAGGACAGAAGTGTGCACCTGTGCTGTGTTAATTTTTATTTCCTGGTAATTTTTAAAGAAGATGTAGGAATGCAATAGCAGCCTGTAGGAAGGCATGCAAGCAGCATTTACTTTTCTCATGGTTCTTTTTGCTTTGAGTCCTAATAAGAGGGGTGACTCCACACCTTTTAAAAGAAAACTAATATAACAACAACTGATTTCTGAGTCACTTTATTTAGTTATTTATTTTCTTAGGGGATTAAAAGAGTAGGACTCTGAGGAAATAATTTCTTTCAAGAACAGGATGAAAAATGCTGTTGTTCATGTCAATTCTGGGATTTTAGACTTTAGCATGAACCCAGTTCTGTCCCCTCAGCTCAGTTTGAACACTTAGATGGAAACTAATATTCTGGTATCTGCTCATTTTTCAATATGTGGTGTGTAGTTTTGTAGCAGTAACAGTGATTTGTCTATAGCATCAGGAAAAAAAACTGAAAAGAAAGAGAAGGCTTGTAAAACAGTTATGGGAGGCTCATGCCCTGCAAAATTTCTTCTTGAAGTAATTCTTCATTCCTGAGGATATGGGTCAAAGATGGACATCTTTGTGTTGGAAGGAAAATAATGTCAAATCTAGTAGCTATGGAGTGCCTTCTGGTTCTCATCCGCATTTGGTGAGCCCTACAACACAGTGCAAGACATCAGCCTTGTACATCTACATCTGTACACCTACTATAGACTGTAGCATTTGACACAGGGAGTGAATGAGTGAGCCAGATTGGCCCCTAATAGGTAGCCTGGAGGAGAATACAGTGTGCCTTTTTGCTGTAAGTGTGGCTAACTCCCCTGAAACATGCCCCATGGATAAGACACTGAAACTACTTCACTACACTGCTTTTGGAAAAATGCATGTATTTGATTAATCAGCATTGATATTAACATGCTGAATTATAGCATTTCAAATAAACACTGAGGAAGGATCAAATAAACAAAAACATTATCCCTAGATAGCTTAGCAATTTTAACTTCAGGATTTAAGCTGTTCAAATAACCTTATTTCATAACATGAAAACATATTAGTATTTTCTGCTCAGATGGCAGCTGATGAGAAACAGGATTCTCCAGGCACTTTCTGCTTGGTTTGGTAGCAGAACAAAAATGTAAGGCAAGAGTCAGAGAAGGATGGCAGTCAGATCTGCTCTAAGTGCCTTGTGAAATATGGTGTCTTTTTGAAGCCCCAAGTGCTGGAGTGATAAGACTACATGACAATCTGAGTTCCTGTTTCAGACCTGGGTCCTTGGGTTTGAAAAGAAAAGCTTGAAAACACTGAATCTTCAGTTTCACAGAAAAGTAAAAATAGCCCATAAAGCAAAAAAAAAACCTAACCACCTTGAAATGTGTTTTTTACTTTAAAACACGATAAAATTCTAGACTGATGTAATGGATTTTGAAAATTTGCAATTAGCTGTATTTTAATAAAGCTTGAATGCAGTTGGCTGCACAGCTTACTAATGAGTAACATTTACTGTTTGAACTGCACCAGGAGCAGACTACCAAAAAATGATCTAACGATTGACTATTGCTTCTCATCTGTGTAGCCATACCTTTTGTTCTCTTACTCCAGGATGAAGCAAGGTACTGCTGGAGGCTCGGATGAGGATTCCTCTTGTTTCTTTTCAGTACTGTTAGTTGGAGTGTGGCGTCATGCAAGCTGGAAAACTGGTCCTGACTTTCTATGTACACAGGTTTCTGCTTATCCACAGGCACATGAATGATCCCGCAGAGCTTAGGCTTTTCTGGTGGTGCTTGGTCTTTTGAAGCTGGCAAATCTACCTGGTACTTATGTGTCTAAATGATTAGTCTATAATTGCAGCCTGTTTGAGTGTAAGTAATCCTATTACAAGTAAAATTTGGCCTTAAAACTGAAGATGAAGCCAAAAAGCAAAAAGGAGCCAAATCACACTCTTGAAAGACAACTGCTCTGCTCCAACAACCTCGTAGATCGAATTCTCATTTAATTTACAGAAACTCATGTTCTTTTTTGGATTCTTAGACTAACATCTCAAGTAAATAAGATGCATTTGGACAGTCCATTTCTTCTGTATCCAGCTCTCCTTTGGAAAGAGATTTTTTTGGGGCTTCAGAGAAGGAAATTTCATTCCTCCAGTTAGCAGTATGGAGTTTAAAGAGATATTTCATGGAAGTTAGTGTTACTCTGAAGATACATCAAGTTATTTTCTTCAGTTGCTGAAGGCCATCACTTGTGACAGGAAATCTACAGAGGTTTATTCAAAAGCAGAGCTGCTTTCTGAGATTTTCACATTCTTCTTGGTTCAGATTTGAAAAATAAAGTATTAAGCTCTATTTCTGGGTTTCTGAATATCCTGGGCTATCTCCATAGGAATCAGAGTTCTTGTGTCATAGATAGCTGCATAGAAAGGGCAGGAAAACCACTGTTGCTACCCAGTGTTTGTCCTGGCATCTTTGCTATTTCCCTACCAACCTTTAAAATGCAATAATGCTTTTCATAAGTATAATAAAGCTGTGGCAGCTTATTTGGAGTTATGGTTGAATTCCATGTTGGTTAAATACACAGAGGGGCTTCCATTTTTCCTGTTACTTCTTTAAGAACAGTGGAGTCTCACTCTTACACAATACCATCTGCAAACCAACACGGTATCAGGCTCCAACATAAAAATGCTGTGTAGGTCTTCTAGCACAATACAAGCACTAAGAGAAATAAGCAGTTGGGATAAGATGTTTAATGTTTTTCATGAAAGCCTTAGATTTTACTCTCTTGAGTAAAAGGCAAAGGATTGGTAGACAGGTCAGGGTGAGGGGTCTACGTTTGCATTTCAGTGCTAATTGGACTGATGAACCCATGTCCTTCTTCTGCAGTAATGTGCTTAGGTACAAATCACGAATTGCAACATAGTGAAGCTAAATCCCTTTGTATTTCCTTAGTATTAGCACCACCAGCCTGCTGGTACATGAGGCCTAAGCTTACATCTCTGTTCCACAAACAGTTCTTGGTACTTCTCCATCAAATGTCTCCAGACTTTTCTTCCCTTTCTTTGTTTCCACTCGCACTTGATGGTATCTCTTGCTTTCCAACTTGCTGTGTTCTTTCTCCCAGATCCAGCTGATTCACATCTGGGACAGAAACCTTTATTTTTCTGTCTTTATGTTTGCAGAACACCTCGTACCCAATGGAGATACATAGAGAGCCTTCTGCTAGCCAGATGGGATGAAGAAGTTCTGGGCAACCTACTACCTGAAGTTATTGTATTTTGCTCCTCTGGTACATTCTTACAGATCACAGGCATTGTGAAATTATTAATGACTGAGGACAGTCATCTCTGCAGGCCAAGAAGTGGTTTCATGCTGCTGTGCAGGATTTGATGAACAGGTGGCTGTGTTTGGATCTGATGAGCTGCAGGGTGAATTGGAGGGCTGGAGAGAGCAAATGGCAGAGACCTTTGAGAACAGCTGGAGACTTTATTGCTAATCACCCAATCTAGTGAGATGTTCTCGGCACATAGCTTTGCAACAGAAGGAATTACAATGTCTGATTACTGGCCAGAAATACCTAAGCATCAAATCCACCTTGTGCAAGGAGATGGGAGAATTGTAGGTCCTCTGGGGAAGAGGGCTAGGAGGCATACAGAATTGTTTGCAAGGAGCCACACGATCTCGGTATGTACCCTCCACAGCCACATACCTTTGGTGCATTCAAGGGGGAGGTAATTCCTGGTCTTCACATCATCACATATGAGTAAAGAACATACTGTAACCTGTGTGTTTCTGCTTAGCACCAGAGGAATTTTGAAAGGACTTTATGTATCCTTAAAAATCTCCTGAAACTTGTATCTTAGTAATGAAAATTACATTATTTGTAGTAAAATGTGGTTGTCAGACTTCACTTGACACACATCCCATTCCTCTGCACATGCAAATCTGCTAGTTCAGCCCTGCACTGCAGCAAGACCTTGCAGGCATTTACAAACTCCCAGGGCTTCCTTTCTTTTCTCTCTCCCAGTCTGAGGAAGAGCAGAGAGCTGCAAAACCCATCTCTTTGATTAGGAGGATAAACTGGAACATTGTTTATGGTAAGACCCAAGAAGGTAGGGAGGTCCAGGTCTAAAGACATCTGCCTATCCTCAAAGAATGACCCCTGAATCCAGCACAGTATGCGGTCAGGTAATGTATGGTACTTGTACATTACCTGGTACTCATCTCACTGCAGAGCTCCAGTCTGTGCCAGCACCGTATCAATACCAGCACAAGGAAAGGGTTGGCATGAACACAACTTGTGTTTTGGGTGTGCTTTGTAGAGCTGCAGTCCCAAAGGTAAAAGAAAGAGAGGAAGGGAGCAGCAGTGAATCTGACCTTAGCGTGCAGCTGAAAGCCAGGCTTCTCGTGGGCTGAGTACTTGATTTTTTTTTTGAACAAATGTGTCTAATTGTCTTTAATTTGAACAATTGCCAATAGATTGTCTTTTTTTCTGCTTCTACAGTGAAGTAGGACTTTGTGTATAGTCTTCGTGCACAGAAAGGTTTTGAGGCAAAAATGTTCAACTTGCATGGTATGTTTGTCCTCAAACAGGAAAAAGCTAGAAAATCTACAGTCCTGGGCTAAGCGTGTAGATCAAAATGCCTACAAATGTAGCGGTATCTTTTTATGCATATTCAGCTGATCTGTTATATATGAATTACCATTCTTCCTAAGTTGTCTCAACATGTGAAAGGATTCCCATCTGAAAGACACACATACACCTCTAAAATGAGCCTCGTGGGTTTTCCAGATCTGTGCTTTCTTGGTCTCTAGCTCCATTTCTCCTTGTCTTACTGTTTTCCATCTTAACAATTTGAACATCTATGAAAACTATGGATGAAAGTAAATTCTGAACTGATGAAACAGACTGAATTATCTCACAAACTGTTGTAGAAGCTTGCAAAGTTAGTGTCTACATCTCATTTTATCTAATAAATAAGGAGCAGCTGGCATTTCCGTGGTGTAGGGCAGATACCGTGTTCTATGCTGCAGGGTAAATTTGCACAATCTTTTCCTGGACTCTACCTCCTCTTCCCACTGTCTGGCCCCTACAGGGAGTGAAGGTAGCTGGGCTGATGAGCTTTGGACCATGTGCTCTGCCCTTCATGATTACGGAATGTTATGTCATGGGGAACACCAGTATTTTCTACATCCCAGAGAAAGCCTGTGTTACCACAGTCAGTGACTCAGAATTTAAGCAGTGATTCACCGCTAGTTTATTTTCAAGGCAGCATCCCATAAACTTTTCCCTAGTGCTGGGGTATAAATTCTGTGTTTGTTACCACATGGCTATTTCAGCAAAGTCCCAGCACTAAGATCTAGCTCTAGTTCTCACAAAGCCAACATGCAGGGGTTCACTTCATGGCGGGTTTGTAGTCCAGAAGATCTACATATCAAGTCTGGCTGGTACTTTAAGCTACTAGAGAAGAGAAAAATCCTTAGGTGCCCACATTGTTTGCATACTCTACAGCTTTGCTCCACCATTATGCCTGTGTGGGGTGATCATAGTCAATTCTGCTTTGCAAAGAGCCAAGTATTGAACTCTTCTGGACTCAGGTCATTCAAGAAAAATCTGTCTTGACAGAAGAGACAACTTTTAAGAGGACAAGCACTTAACCTCCATCTGAGCTAGACTCCACTGCACTCAGACTTGGAAATGACGTTTTGATCCCACTCATTGTAGACAGTACTCACAGTGACTTTAAATACTAATCTCAGCTTCTTTCTAAATCACTCCACATACTCATGGGGAAGGTCACTTTTAAGTGCATTTGTATAAAAGAAAAAAATAGCAAAAATCCCATAAGCAATTCTGCATACGTGTGCCCTTGCATGACCAAAGGCTTTATCTATGCTTCGGTAACACATAAAATACATTAAGGCAGTTTTGTCCTGAAAATTTTTACAGCGTGAGAAGGCAAACTAATTTGAGTAGGCGAAAAGGACACAGTCAAAGCACACACAATTCAACATATGTGAACAGCCTGGGTTTTCAAAACTGTGAGAGCTGGTTGGTTTTATTCAGCTATAGAAAAAGATGGGTAAATCAGGACATTTGTGAAATCTTCAATTTTAAATGCTGTAAACAAAGCAGGACTGCCCTCCATTCCATCCAGATTGTTCTGGCTGATTTCTTACAAAAGAGGAGAGAATTAGGTCCTCAAGAGGAATTTCAAAGAAAGAAAGATCGTAAGTTTAAGGCTGAGTGAGATGTAAAGTGTGAAATTAGGATCATGGGAAACATAAACAAATACAGGATAAAGTTGGCTTTATCGGAAGAAACCTGATGAGGAACAAAAGCTGGCCAGACAGAGGAGAGCTATGAGGGTCTTTGGATGTGAGGACACATAGCTGGAGCTTAATGTGAAGTAAAGCCTGAGGTGCAGAGATGTCAACCTCTTTCCCTCTCCTGCACAGTCTTGCTCCCCATCCCTGACTGTGAGGCTTGCCCTTGGTGGGTCAGTTTGCTGCCAAAGAACAGCACTGCGGGTATCTGAGCTGGCAATCTCTCCGCCATTAAAACTGGAGGCAGCGTAACTTAATAGGAAAAGTCAATACTGCGGAGAAAGAACAAGCCTGTACAGCCCTCTGTGTTCTCCCTTTGCAGAGGGACTGGCCGCGGCCACTGCTTGCATCTGTGTGGGGAGGGTTAGCATGCTATTAGCATATCATTTATTCACTGAAAGAGAGGACTTGTATGCCAGCAGCAGCTCAGATGGACGTGATCCCAGGGCAGTTGCATTCCCTCTTTCAGAGGCGTTGCCATGCATACATTTCTACAGTTACTGAGATGCAGAAGCAAACAGATGGGTTAGGTGAAAAATGAACTCTTACTTGGAGCAGCTGAAAATGGTACAAAGGGAAACGAAGACCTCTCGGTGGCATTCACAGATGCCACTCACCCTTGTGTTGCCATCTGAATTCTTTGGCGTGCATCACATTTTGCACCGACTTTGCTTTCTCAGTTAGTTGAATGCGAGGGCTGATCTTGGTGTTCACGCTATCGCTTGTTTGTATTGCAGGAGCAAGAAGTAGCCCTATTCACAGACCCACCTTTGCTGTTCTGAGGCATTTAATGAGTCCTTGTAGCACAGAGCTTACAGTCCATATACAAGACAAGACAAAAGGGCAAGGAAAAACAAAATAGGTGAAAAGGACAAAGTAACAGTGAAATTATCATAAATCAGGTAGTTGCAACCATACTAACTGTAGCAAGAATCAACGCTGGCATTCTCACAGCCTGGCTCTGCTGGGGAGTGTTTTGTCTGGCATCATAACAGAGGTGAGCTTTTAATTAGTATGATCTTGAAATCAGTGGGATATCAGCACAGTAGGAGTAGTGACTGCACTTCAAGAACTCCCATTTAAAGTAGCCTGAACACTGGAGAAAGAAGTCTGAGATGAGAAACACCAATAGAAGCCACAGCATATTTCAGACTTCTAAAAACTTTCATCAGGATCGCTGTTCTACTCACAAGAAGAAGAATGGAAAAATCTGGCCCCTATTAAAGAAAAGCTCTTTATTAAAATGGCGATTTTAGTGCGGCTTTCAAAGGAAAATCCTATTTAAAGCTCCTGTTGCTTCATTTTGATAGATTCCCCTGGGAAATGTACATAAGGATAACTCCTTTAGAAAACACAGTGTGCTGTCCTTTGAACTTAGATGAAATTCCACATGGAAAATACAACAGCTTGGTATTCTTTTTGCTAAGAGTCAGCAGAGAGATATAGGTATGCAGAATGCACTATATATAGAGAGAAAAAAAAAAAAATCATCAGTGCAAAAGGAAAGGAAACAAGCTCAGGGTTAAAAATGTCCAGGGAAAATGGAGTGTGTGTCTTGTTTCTGCTTTTACTTTGACAGCAGGATTCTGCACTGTCAGGTCCTGCAAAATCATCCCACCTCTGCTGAGAGAATATGACTCTGTGCAAAAATCAGATTTATCGCTGCTTATGCAGAGGGGTAAACATGCTGCATCAAGCATGAACTCTCTTTATGATGGTGATCAAATAATTTAAAAAATAATGCCAATGTGAGATTTGTCTATAAAGTAGGTGTGAATTACACAGGAATGTTGATAAGCCAGGAACTGGGAAGGTAAACAAAAAGTAGGCTCAGACACAGTTTTTAAAGCAATCCGGTCATGTTCTTAACCCAAGCACAGGATTTTATGGTAAGCACATCTGTGCTTAACATGCTCGTCATACTTCTGATTGAGGACCATAATGGGGGACAGTACTGTAGAGCTCTGAAGCAAGGGGTACCTGGCATTGATTTGGATATTGCATAGCGGCTCACTCAGTGGACAAGAGTGGAGTGTCTGTGCTCTGGACAAGTGTATTGCTTTTGAGCAGTATTTTGGGGAAAAACTTGTGTATTGATCATCAAGAAAAGAAAATGCTTGCCAGCAGCAGATTTGCCAAGTGACAGATCTTGGGTGTCCATAGATCTACAGGGATTTTTTGCTTGCATGGAGCAAGTACCTAGCCCCAGGGTAAGGGTCAGTGCCAAGGATAGTCCAAATTAATTGATTAAGCTAAATCAAGGTCAAAGTGTGTCAAACAACATCTTACCTCTCAGGAAAAGAATTACTCCAAAACCATTTTCAGGGCCTCAGGTATTATAGCAGTCTATCCTCATATTCACTGCATTGATTTTTTTTTTTTTTTTAATTCCCATGCCACCCATAAGGATACTTCCACAGAACCAGGTTCAATAGCCAGTTTATGTTTTCTTTTTCAAGAATGAAAAACATCATGTGTGGGATTCATCTGCCCAATTACAGCCATCTGTTTCCAAGCTAGCCACCCTCTGACTTCCTTTAGATTCTCTGCAGAGAAAAAGCACTTTGAGGGAGATATTTGTCTCATGGTAAAGACAGCTAAAATTAGGCAAATTAATTGTGCCCTCAAAGAGCGTATTTCTTGCTTTTCCTTGCAAGCAAGCTGTGAGACACTAGCTCAGATGTTACCACGTACACCGAAAACATCTAAACTTAACTGAGAAAAATGCCAGTGTATCCTATTTTGTACTTTTTTTTTTCAAGTACCACCAATGTTGTGGGTTTTGCTCAATTTCTGATGTAATTTCTGATTCATGACTACTCTGTCATTACTAGGTGAGAACACAGAGTTGCCTACCTTCTCCACAGCAGGAGGACACCACTCCATTCTGGAGGATACGGTGTCACCAGCTTTTAATGCTACAGTCATTATCATTGTCGCAGTTATCGTATCAGGGAGTGCTTACTTGTGTTTCCTGAAATACATCTGCTCTGGATGCTGCAAAGCTACCCAAGTAGTACCAGCCAGAAGACTTGATCTTAGCAGGTCTGAAGAACAAGTCTAATCTCACCTCATCAGGTGATAAGAAATACCCGTAACTGAGAAGAAATATCAGAAAGTCAAGGAGACAAGCTATTCAGCAAATAATAACTAACAGACCCCTACTTAATATCAGGGATTTTCCATACTGTACTCTTTGTAACTTTAATTGATTCTTCCTAGGTATAATGAATCTTCTTCTGAAGTTTTCTGATTAAATGCTACTATAGATCACACTTTCCAGTACTATTTGGCTCTCCTTGACAATATCTTTCATCCTCTCTGATAACATCTGGTTTACTGTATTTTTCTTGACACTTTGCTTTCACATTTGATAATGGATTTGAGGTTCCAGAGTTCTGCCATTGCTACCAAGTGTTCTCTTTTGGAGTAAGAGCCCAGGACCGGATACCTTAGGAACTATCTGAATTTGTCATCTTTTGAAACTGTAAAGACAAACTGAACACACTTTTGGAGCTCCAAAGACAAGCCTTTGCTCTCCATATACAGAAATCTGAATGATACGCTACAGCTGGCATTGTATCAGAGGTCAAAATAGGTGTTCTAGTGATCTTCTGACCTTCTGACCCTAAACTGATCTTCTGATCTTGAACTCTATGCCAACAAGTACTCACATTTCTGTTACTAACAGATCTTTAAAGTCCATGTGTGCTTTTTCTTTGCTGTTGAAACATTTCATTTTTTGCCATGTAACCAAGCTGCTATTGGGCATCTGTCAGAACCACAACTATACTGACTGTTTAATAAAACTCCCAACTGATATCATTGTGGCCATGCAAGTGCTATTCTTCCAGTTACACGTCCTATCCAGTGAATAAAACATGTTTGAACCATGTTAGCTGTGGGGAAAAAAACACATCTGGATGACATAAAAAATGAATCTGAAGCTTTCCGACAGCAGACATTTTTACTCTTTCCTGGGATCAGCTGAGAAAATGAACTTCAGAAGAAAATATCAGTGGAATGGCTCTCCTTGGGTCATTTTGACTTAAGCTGGACAGGGAAGAATTGAAAAGCTTTTTGGAAGATCTGACTGTGGGGTTTGCTATGCAGCTTCCAAAGCAAAAGAGGTACAGATAAATAAAGGTAGACATCCAGAGGTAGCCTGTTTGAGATCTACCTTCATCAAGTCTTTGAAATGTGTGTTGTTTATTACTAACACATTCACTGAGGCAAACTACAGCTGTATTTGCCCTCTTACAAATGTCCCTCTCCAGGAAACATTGCTTTTATGTCAGCCTCTCCTCTTCCCCTTTAAACCAAAACCTAAACAGCTCTGGTCTTTGTTTTTACAGTAAAAAGCTTGAAAATGGGATATTTGAAATGCCTGTGAGGAGAACTTGAAACTCTTCTTTTTACAAATCTGCCTGTGTGGAATGAGCCAATTCACATTTTTTTGAAGAACTGGGTCGCCAGCACTGTATGCCAGGCAGGTTTTGGATCTGATCTGTGTCCGTTGGGTATCCAGTGCTCCTAAACCAACAACAAAGATGAAATACAAGTGCCAGCAACACTATTACTCTGGGAGAGGGCCAACAAAAAGCAGTGCATCTCTGCATTCAGACCTGGATATCATTGCACAAATAAAATCCATTATTATTCAGATTTCACCTGCAATTGATCAGTAGTGTTTATGCTTCAAACTGATATGTTTATCTTGCCAAGTCAAAGCTGTGTATGTGTTTTGCCTCTTAAATCTCCGTGTATTTCAGTAGGTCTGTGTATCTGTGTCACTAGTAAGTTAACTGAAGAGCTGATTTCTATGAGATGAAAGACTGATGTTGACAAATCTACTTTACAGCTGTGCATATTGGTGAAGATAACAAAATAAATAAATCTGATCCTTCTTTCTTTGTATAAAATGACCATTGTGTTTTTATCATTTCATACCAGGTAGCTATTTGTTAAAACCATCTAGCAAGTCTCAGCAGTCCAAAGAAAGCCCATGAGCACTGCTGGTAGCTATCAATATATTCTGGTAATTGTTGATATTTTGACAGCTGTATTGACAACACAATATTTTGTATTTTGTTTTCATTAAAACCTTTTCTTACATCTTAACCATTTCTGACTGATACCCCTAAATAAAGTCATCAAATGCATAACTCTGGTTCTTCTTGATCATTGATGTGTTTGGGTTGGTTACTCCCATTCTAGGTACCTGTGGTATCCTGGTTTTACAGAAAGGAATTGCTCTGCTTGGGGTTGTTTCAATATGTGATTGGCCTGCTGCCGGGGCTCTTCTGGCTGGCAATAAGGATGTCCTTCCACGTAGGTTAGACTTGAGAGACCTGGATTTCTTGCTCTTCCAAAGATTTTCTATATGAACACCTCAGAGCAGGTCTAACACCTCCAGGGACCTCTGCATATCTGTCCAGCATCAGTGCAGCTTGGGGGAAGCCACACCAGCAATTCCCACCGAACCCACACCCACCAGGCCACAGCTCTGGCTGCGGTTTCCATCCTTTCCTCCACTGGGCAAGTAATTTAATATGAGTTAACCAAAGAAGAAACAGAAACAGCTTTGTGGTTAAGGTACTGCCCTGGGCAACAGGAGGTACGGGCACTGCTCCTTTTCCCTGGGATTTGCTTCTGTATTTGCCATTAACCTTCAGAAAAGAAGACATAACTGGGAGCAGACCAGGATCTGCTATTCTCCCAGGTCAGCTGCCTGCTCAGCCAGAAAAATATGGGCCTGATTAATTTTTAATATTTTTATACAGTGTGTGACAGGAGTGCTGAGCATCACAAAGGTTGGAAAGGGGAAGTTAGCAAAAAAGATTTGGGGATCAGAGCTGGAAAGTCTCAGTACCCGTGGCTTGCAGGGAAATCTAACCCCTTAAGGCTCTTTTTTTAAGCCCATTTTGCAAAATGTGACTCTTCCTCCTTCGCTCACACTCCATCCTTAGGAAAAAGGCCCCATCAAAGGAGGTACATCAACAAAAAAAATCCTGTGTAACTATCCACCAGAGGGAGTTACATGAATGCAACAAACCCAGACTGAAATATAAATTGTTATAAACAGGCTGGGAAGAGCCGCCTATGCGCTCCCCAGGACAGGCAAGCTGCTCCCTGCAGCTGCGGGTAAGGAGCCTGGGCTGACTTCAGCGAAGTACTGACCCAAATCTGCATAATCTTAAGTGAATACTCAGTGAACTCTAAGGAATTGCTCTGTGCATTGCATTAAGCAAGTGTTTTATTAGAGTGGGGTCAAAATACTCAGTGCTTTGCAGGATCATATGAGGAAAAGAAAAGACTCTGGTTACACCGCTGCTTTTATTTTTCACTCACTGGTTCACTTGTTAGAATGAAGGCTAAGCCAGGGCCAGCCCTGTTTCTGGGAGGCCTGGGGAGGAAGGCCTGGGAGCAAACCCAATTGCTTCCACTCAGGAAGAGTTTTTGACGAGGCTGCCTCTGACACACAGCGACGGCAGCTGCAGAAGCCTCTGCTCTCGCCAGACCCGGGTCCCTCTCTCAAAGAGAAAAACAATGAAATGGTGACACATCTCCACACAAGATCTAGGATAAACCTCTGGTTCAACATGAAGTCTACCTCTGAGATCTTTTTGTCCAGTTCATGTTAATACTATTTTCAGCAGAGGGGAACAGTGCGTACTATCCCTTTATCAAAAAAATGGTCAAATTCCTGCCTCCCTCTGCCCCAGAAAGCAAGCAGAGTCACAGTGCTAGCAAACCATCACGGAAATATCCCAGATTCAAAATACCATCTTAGAGTTGGTTTTAGGTTGGTGGTTTGTTTTGGTTTTTTTAAATGCATTTCCTGACTATCCTAGAACAGTTCCTAAAAGAAATTTAAGAAAAAGCACAAATGTTCTTACTCCACTCTGCTGGAGACTTCAGTCCAAATTCTGCTTTATATTAGAATAAAGGAGCACAAGGAGTTAATCCCAGCTATGTGCTTCAACACAACTCCTGGCTCAAGGCTAGCAGAGGCTGTGAGATGTTAAATGAAGGTGATTCCTGCCTTGATGAGATTATTTTCTAATAGAGAAAAAAAAAAAGGCACTGCAATATTAGAAAAGGAGCGGGCTGTTGTTTCTGTGATTGCAAGAACTGTCAGGGGAACAGAAGTAGATGCAGAGAGGGTTTCGCCTTAGGACATTCCTGAGCCTGAATTCCAGCCCCAAAAGCAGCCGGCCCCCAGCCCAGGGCACAGCCCTTTGTCACCTCTCCTCCCTCTGTAAACCAGGCATCTTAATACCCCCACTTTTCACAGGAATGCTAAATAAAATGCCTTGAAGATGAAGTGCCTGTGCTGCTGTCACGCTGCCAATTCTCCTGTGCAGCGCAGATTCATATGGTAACAGGAGCCAAGGTCAGGGAAGCATTAGTCAGTCTGAATTTGGCAAACGGGGGTGTTGGTGTCTGATAGCCCTTGCTTGCAGATTAGATTAGCATGAAATGCCCTGCCTATGTTATCCTTGAAAATCACTTCAGCTACTGCAGGAGATGACTGGTCATTGCATTAGCAGGGTTGAAAGCAGAACATTACTTTCAACATACATTTTCTTCACCAGTCCTGATTTTCCGGGTTGTTAGTGTTGGTTTAAGCCTATATGATTTGAATGTAAATATCCCTAGTCTTTTTCAGGGGTGGTACCAATCTGTTCATATTTAAGCTAATGTTCTTTTATGCCTTTCCTCTTTTCATTTCTTTCAAGCATATACAAGGGGTGTCTACTGAAAGGCCGTTTTGAATGGTAGTTCTCTCACTGTGGAGGTCTTATTGGTCCTACCCAAGGGTGCTGGGTATTGTACAACGAATTACTGCAGAAAGACTGATTTAACACCCACTGAGCCTGTACCTTTGTGGGGTGCACAGCAGCACAGGATACTACCTCAGCAAAGCAGGGCATCCACACCAGTGTAATTTCGTAACTGACAAGCCCTGCCATAAGCAAGGCTGATGAGCTTGTGTGCAATGTCCTCTGCCCGCTGTGCTCCCGGGTTTGGAATCATCTAGCTAGGCCCCAGCTGTCTGGCACCACGGTCCAGTGCTCCCTGTGATGAGGGGCTGCTGGCGAGTTCATCCTTTGCTGCTGGGTTGGAGAAAACATCTGGGATGACAGCAGGTAAGCTCGGTCCTGTGACAGGAGATGAGCAGGTCAGGTCTATGAGGCTTGTTTTGATCATATCAAGAATGTCCTTTGCAAATCTAACATTTATTTTTAAAATATTTTCTTGATAGAAAGGCAAACATTAAGAATGAGGAAGAAAATGCCAAGTGGGTTCTCAATGCTGTTTGCCAGTCACATTTAGTTTGCTGTCACTTGTAGTCTAGGGGAAAGGCGAGTCTTTTGAAGCACTACTGATACTGTTAGAAATCTAAATATTTGCACTGCCTCTCTGTGTCTCCATCAGTCTCACATAAGACACCTGCTTTTCTGTTAGCAGTCGTGAAGGTTGAAGTCCTGATGCCAGCCATGCTCAAGTTCTGGCAGTGAAAGCAGGGACTGTGCTGCCTTGCAGTGACACAGTGCTTCAGCTCTGCTGTCTTTATAGCCCTCCCCTCCTCTTCCCAGTGGATGCACGCACTCTTAGGGTGAGTTTCCATCCCCTCTGCAACAGTGGAAAAGCACAAAGTGAAATACCAAGATTAGGCCAGTGTCACTATTAATGGACTTGGGAAAAATGCCATTAAACCCAGTCTAGAGCATTTTTCATCTAATTCTGTGGGACTCTGACAATAAATAAACGTTTTTATAGGAGTTCCTTCTACTCTGCATACCCTCACCCTCATTCAGTAAATTACATATGGTGGAAGAATTTGAAACAATCGCCCCAAAAAGGAGATATCTCCCACTCTACAGTCATTCTGACAGAGATCTGGTTTGCAGAAATCAGCTTCCAAAAAGTAACATGTTCCTGGAGGGTCGATATTAACAAAATCAAAGCATGTGTGAGGAAAAGGCAAGCCAAGGCCAAAAAGGCATTCAGCTCTCGGTAAACACCCCCTCCCCTTTATTCCCTATGACTCCCTTGTCCCCTTTTTCCCTGGCACAGGAAAAAAAATAATCCTGATGAAGCCACAAATGACACAAGGCATATTTAATTTTTTGCAGTGAAACAGCATTGGGCTGATTTAAAGCCATACAAACTGGGGATAAGTCAAAGCAGTTTGTGTAGAAGCATCCCAGGACAGCCACGACATTGCTGAAGGCTGTGATGGAAGCGGGGCCAGGAGTCACATGGAGATGAGTCCTTGCAAAGAGTCATTTCTAATATAATCAAAGGCAAAATACAGTCCAAAATGAGATTGCTGTAAATAAAGGCAAATTTTATTAGTTCCAGATGGCATCATAACACTAAGTTTCAGAAAAAACTGAAGCCAACACATTGAAGAAAATAACGACCTGTTTTGGCCCATCTTACAGAATGAGGTATTGGCATCAGACAGCTTCTCTGGATATGGAGATGGTTATTCACAGACATGCTCCTTACAAAAGAAAAAAAGGAAAGGAATGGAAAGGAAAGGAAAGGAAAGGAAAGGAAAGGAAAGGAAAGGAAAGGAAAGGAAAGGAAAGGAAAGGAAAGGAAAGAACCAGACCCAAGAAAAGAGGCTTCCTGCCTGCGTTCTCCACATTTCTGTTATAGTCTGGTCTCTATGCATTTCACCAGGTGAGACCACGAGAATCTTTTTTTCTGCCCGATGAATTTTGATTGTTTCAAAACCGAACAAGTCACAAATTTCCATCTGAAAAGTCAGCTGTACCATGCACAGCTACTGGCAGGAATAGAAGTCAAGGTTATCTGTGCCTTGATTACCTTTGAAGAAAGAGACAAGTTGGTGAGGAAATCAAGGGTGACTCCACTGAAGCCAATAGCATAACTTAGTGGGTTCAGGATTTCACCCCAAACATTCCTCCTGCAACTACAAATCGAACCTGAATCTGGAAGTCAGGTTTGGCTTTCTTTCACTTTTCCATCACCAATAATCTGTGTTTGGACTTTCATAAACAATTGTGTTTATAATCCATAAAGGAGAAACCCACTTTAATGCTGTGAACATGGTGTCCCTGCAGAGCTCAGAAGGAGAAGAAGCAGTGCAAGTTTATTTTCATCACTCAAGTCAGTTGATAAGGTCCTGAGTAGATGCAGGAATTCAGTCTGCTGCATAAGCAAGTGCCAGACATGTTTACATGTTTCCATAGTCACTTAATAGCCACCACATACAAAATCCCCAAGTTTTGCATGTTTTCAGATGAAAAAAATTCCACGTGGATCCTAGCCTTCATCCTGCTCCCATTAAGACTACCCTAGCTTTCGCTGACATCTTGGGTTCAACAGAATAGTAGCTACACATAATTTGCCCAGATATGCAATATTAAAATTTTTCTCAGTTCTGGCTGTTTGGCTAGCTCAGTTTCTGTCTGTACTTCTAATTCTCATAAACATTGTAAGATAACCCGTTCACATTTTCAAAGTGGTTGGTTTGTTGCCTTACCTTGGTCTGTGTGTGGCAAACTCCTGTTTATGAGCTGCCATGTGGCTTTTTCCTGATGCTTCTTTTCTTTCCACAGCTGGCACTGCAGTGTCTCTTCCAGGACCAGCAAAAAAACTATTCAAACATCTTCAGAAACTTTGTAGGTTATGGGGTTTAGTTTTATTAATTATTTTGCTGTGTGTGGAAGTTGTTGACTTCTCAGAGAATGAGAGTAGCAAAACTAACTGGAAAGATGTAATAGTTCATCAGGAACACAGGGACTGCTCTAATGGCATAAAAAAAAAAAAAAATTATGGTTGTAACCTCTTCTAAGACTTGCATGCCCTTTCTGAGGGGCTTCCTCTGCCTGTCTGGGATGCCCCAGGGCACTGCACTGGGCCAACCATTTTTCTCCAGCAGTGAGGTGACAGCTGAAACCACGGCTTCTGCCTGGAGGGTGTCAGGGAAATACTCACAGTGGTTGTACTTCTTCTTCATATCAGTGTGACACCGGTGTCTGAGACTGTAAATCCAGAGCCTTAGCCAACAAGTGGTGACTCTTAAGCATGCATCTCTCAGCATCACTGCAAATCACCTTGCAGACAACAATGGCTCAGGTGAACCCAAGCAAGACTAAAGTGATGCTGGTCAAAAAGGTGAAATGCTTTAAAGAGCTCACTTTGACACTGACCTCACATCACTCCATAGCACACGTCTCCTTGCTATCCCCATGTGGAAGGAACTTGGAGTCCCTCTCAGAACTTGCAAGACAACAGTCTCTAAAAGCACCTTACTTCATCTCTGGCAAGCTAATTCCCTTATTTCCTCCTGGATGAGGCCTCAGTGACCCATGGAGGGTCACTGAGGGACGCCTTCATGACCTCCCATTTGACTTGTGATTCTCTGTTTGAATCTGAATGTGAAGGCAATACAAGTCCAACTCAGCTTGCTTTCCCCATGCTTTGGGTTTCCATGAACATAGATGCTTCCACTGGCTCCCAGGCAGCTTCCAGTACCAATGATCAAGTCTGTTTTAGTCTCCTGAGATAGTGATGCTATCTCAGGAATAACAAAAAGCTAAGATTAAACTCAAGACAAAACAAAGAAGCATTTTTTTCTGCTCACTGGAGTCTGGCTATTAGAGGAGATCAGACAAATTCAGTCCCTGAGCATCTTTAGGAAATTAGGTAAACCCTTCCTGCCCGGATCAGCTCCGTCAAAATATGACTCAGTCTCCATCACTGCAAGCAATTGTTTCTCTGTCAGCTGCAAGGTCATCTTTGGATTAAAATATTTGCAGTTTACTTTTGAGGAATATTCACCATCTGAAGGCAAAGGAGGAAGGCATTTCATTTTCCTTCAAAACACTCATCGTTTACACAGATCTAACTAGTCCTTCCGCTGGGACAATGTCACTTACATAAAGCTGAACTTCCTAAATAAAGCCTATACCAGCTACTAGGAAAAAAAACTGAATTTCCCTAAACATTAGGAAATGAGGGAAATGCCATTAAACATGGAAAAGAAGGGCATTTAAGTTGTTATTCTTTCCAAAGCTTTGTATTATAATCATCGCTTTTACAATAGCACCTATATAGAGCAATTCAGGTAAGAATCCCCCTGAGATAAGCATTGTGCAAAGTTCTTATAGTATGAGGCAATCCCCATAATAGCAAGGAGATTAATGTTGAAGAGACTGAAGTATTTCATAGCTGAATGTCCTGTCAGTAAAGTCGGATAATAAGCCTTCTTTTCACACACCATTTGCTTTCAGCGAAGGAGGATAAATTAACCTGCATGGTGCACCGCACTAATGCCTTCCAGTATTCAGGCTAGGTCACTTCGGATAAATCTGCCTGGGAGACCTCAGGCAGACATGAACTCGCTTGCCAGGGCTCAGAGCAGGTGGGACGTAAGCCAGCTTTGACCTGATGGCTGTGCGGCCACGTTAGCACGGCGCTGAGGTTGCGTTCCTCTGCCTGGCTGGTCTAACGGAGGGGAGAGAGCGAAGAGCAGGGGGGAAAGGATAATTCTGTAGATAGAAAGAACTGAAGAAGAAAGCATTTAAGTGGCTTTCCTAAGGTCACTCAGAGGCACTGGCTGGGATGACAACAGGGCACAGTAGTGAAGAGCAACAGGAAAAACCTCCTTTTCTGGAGGGTAAGCAACCCAACATTGTCTGACCTGGGTTTGGAAAACATGTTATACAGACAAAGCATTCATGTTTTCTCTCTGACTGTGCTGGCTGCAACTTTACCAAGTTCATATTTTTTCTTCATGAATTTCTTTATGATTTTCCCTATTCCACCACCGGAGCCCGGGGTGAAGTGTTAGATACCAGTGGGGAAGGTGAGTGCACACAGAAGGAATGCAAGTGTTGGGGGAAGCTGGGCTGCCAGACAGCATCTGCGTCTACTGCTGAAGGCGACGTTGGTGCTGACACACTGGGTTATTTCTGCTGTGATGTTACCTGGGTGTCTAATTAAAGACAAGGTTAAAGACACAGCCTGAGAATTAAAGTTGTGAATACTTACGAGCGGAGATTTCAGATTTCACTTTAGTGTTTAAAAGGTCAGCAGCTTTATAGCACCTGCTAATCTCCACTGAGATGCATCCCAAACACCCTCTCAGGTAGCACAAGCCTAGCTTTAGGACACTGGGACAGCAGAGAAGTATTACCCTGCCAGGGCTAATCAGAAAAGGTTGCTCTAATGAGAAACTTACCCAGATTTTTCAGACTTAAAAATGCTTGGTAAATATGCTCTTGTTTTTTTCAATAGAGGGAATTAAGCAGTTTTTTATTGCAACCAAGTCAATGTATTGTTTAATGCATAAAGTGCAGGGATAAGTAATATTTTTCCATTAGGGTTTATCTGAAAATCAAAAGAAGTACAAAACCATATTTTAAATCTAGCTACTTATCCATGCCAAGGAGCATGAGTCACACATGATGGTATTAATGGAGAAGCCAGCAAAGCTTGGAGAAATATTTTGGTGTTAGGTTTCTGTTCCATATCCAGAACCAGACAAACCGAACTGTCTAGAGGGTGAAATCTGAGAATAACAACAGTGGTCAAGATTTTCAGACTCAGGTGCCTAAGAGATAATTCCATTCTGAGGAACTTTGATAAAAGATAATGTCATTGCTTGAAATTTTGACTCCTACAAAATTTCCAAGAAGTTAACAGGCACCAGAGGTGTGTCCTGCAAAGGAAACTGGGGTGGGATTCAAGTACCTACTTGTAGGTGTCTGCATGTGAACTAGGGAACATGTTCTCATCATCGTAAATATGGATGGTGCCTTCAATAAAATTATAGTTGATGGAGCCTGGAAATGACTCAGTTGATTAACTGTCAGGCGACTCCTTCAGGCTATAGCAAATTATGCTGAAGGCTCCATGGTCTGTATTAACTGGATCTCCATTGAGTATAAAGGGAGCATAGACACTTAGACCTCATGTACACACCGGCACTTATGTTTCAGTGTGTAACTAACTGAATCCCATACCAGATGTTAAAATATGGACCACCTGTGTAACTGTAGTCAAGATATCTCAAGCTGTGACTAAACCAGTTGTGTCTCAGGTGCATCAACTCCATACAGAGGCTACTCCTTTGTGCACACCACACTCTTCCCCTTGCACATCTGTTTCTTCACAGCAAGGAAACTGCGGCGCTCTATGTACCCTTGAACCAGAGGTGAATATCCTAGCTCAAAGCAAAATGCCAGAAGTTTCTGGCTCTGTCCACATGGACAACACAACCCACTCTCAAGCTGCAAGAATTACCTTTCCATGCCTTGTGTCCGCACATAACAGACTTGAAACCTGAGTTTGGAGTTTGAACTCCAACCACGGGAAAATGGAGTCAGCACTAACACTGACAGCCTGGGCTACCTACTTTGCACTGTGCTGGCATGAAATGTATTGAGATTCCTGACCAAAACCACTTTCTATCATGCTGTTTCCATGAAAGCCAGTCTTGGTAACCAAACATACACAAACACTGTCCTACCAGTCCTTGCAGCCTCCCCTGGCACATCTTAGAACTGGCCCAAGCTTCCAAATATTTTTAAGAACTCTTCAGGTTTTGATTATTTTTCTTTTTTTTTTTATTTATCCATTTTCACAACCTTTTTTTCCATAGGAAATTGTAACAGAAGCCTGATCACTGGCTCTTGTTACACAGACCTTTAAATCTCTGCAGGTTGACACTGGAAATCATGGGCTTCTAATGTTCATAAAGCTCCCTGCAATATCTAATCTATATAACAAAGGACAGGAAGAGAAGGAAAATCAGCCCCGAAGTCCTCAGAGTTAAATGTCCGAAAGGCTGAGGAATGCTGACAGAGGGGGAGGCGGGTGCCTGCCGCTCAGCGAGAGATTGCAGAGATGCTGCAACTGCATGTAAGCAAGGCTGTCCTGATAATCAGAAACACCCGGAGCACTCGGCGTCACTGTCACTGTAAAAGACATTGAAGAGTATATAAATTGATGACTGCGTTCAACAGAGCATACCCAGATAATGTGTTGAAAAATGAGAGAAAATTAAGGGACTAGGGGAGACAACTGGCAGTCAGGGCTCCTCGGCTCTGCTTTTTGCTCTGCCGCTCCTGGGGTCCAGCTTCCTTAATAGCCAGGGCTGAAAAATTGAGCACTAGGAATATGTGCCCCGGCGTGCAGCCCAGGCACAGTGACCTCGCGTGATGCTGCAGGAATGATCTGCGAAGGCACAGATTAAAGCCTGGAAACATTTCCTCGGAAGGGGTGAGCCTCACCAAATATACCGGACATTTTATAACCCTGCTCCTTGGACTGCAACTGAGAAAACAACAACCAAGGCGATCACAAAGGGTCACATTGCCAAGTAAGGCAGTCGAAGCTAATGATATAAATACACTTTGAACAAGACAACTTTATCAAGAGAGGAAGTATTAACAGCTACAGTGACCAGGCAAAATGGGAGAAAGAAGGATAAAGAGGGACCAAGATAAGGTTAATGAAGAATGACAAATAGAGCCAAGTGGCTTTTTCCTTTTAAAAAAAAAAAAGGCCCTTCTACTTATCAAGCTCAAGGACTGAGAAGGGACTTTCCTCTGCCAAGGAGCTGCACAAAGGGAGCCCCAGCAGCAAAAGAGAACTGGTGCCGCAGAAACCCAAACCCTCTCCCTTACAAACACGGGCTGAAGCTTGGGTCCAGCCACAGGTCAGCCTGCTCCCCGAGGGAGCCTGCAGAGAATAATGTGGATTATTCCCTTGGGGCACAGGCAGCCCAGGGCAGTGCCTGGCGTGCAGGCAGCGCACCGATGGCTTGGGGCATGGCTGCTACCGCTCTCCCTGAAGCCAGGGAAAGTCAGACACCATCAGATGCAGATTCAGCCCTGAGAAAACATACTTGATTGCCTAGATTTGCCATTTTGTTATTCCAGAAAAGTTCCCAAAAGTATCAAAACCTGAAAGGGTTAATTAAAGAGCAAGAATTAATCAAAAGCAGAGCAGGGCCTTCTGGCTAACAGACCCTATTGCACTTGCAGCAAGAATTGTTTTAATCTCTCCATGGCATGGGTTTAATTTCTAATAATTGAGCTCCCTACAGCCATTTGCCAGCAAACTTCCCTGGCTGTCACCCGACCTGAACCTCTCCCCTGATGACTGCCTTTGTAGTGGATGGCAAAAGTAGCATGCTCAGCAGCAGTGCTGGGAGACCAGGAAGAGCCCATCCCAGTAACTGGCTGGCTCAAACAAAACTGAAACCGTTGGAAAGACTCCAAATTACTTTCGAGGATGCTGGCTCAGGGCTTTTGAGACTCCAGGCCAAGATGACAGGGCTAGAAGTTGTAGAAGCAGAGCAGGTATGAAGGTCAGGGAGAGATTTATATGATAGCAGCCACTGCCTGTTGTGCAGTTGTCCTGCAGAGCAGGGTCTGCCTACCACCATACTGTCTTGCTAATAAGTGAGGTTTTGCTAAGCAGTGTCATCACCCTGAGACCAATCATAAGCCTTAATTAATTGACCTGACCAACCTGACCTCCCTGCACTCATGCTGTAAGTAGCCCTTTCTCCAGTCCTGTCTCCAGCCCCATCTCCACCTGCTCCTGACCAGGCTGCCTGGGTGGACCCCAGACCTTGCCTTGTCTGATGGCCACAGGATGGTCAACAGAGCTGGTCACTGCTCTTGGCCCACCTGTGACTGCACTGTGTCGCGGACAGCACTGCCTGTGCTGGGATCACCCTCAGCTGCCAGCTTGTCCTCCTGCGTGGAGCAGCTGCACTCTTACTGCTCCTAAGCAAGCACTTACTTAAATATCATATACCTGGCCCACACATGACAACCCCATGAGCAGCTAATTACAGCTCTTGCAGACATCCCAAAGTGCTTTCCATACTCTACTTCACCGACCTTCCCAGCTTTGGCAAGTGTCCTATGAGCAAGGCAGCCGGGCACAGGTCTCCTCACTGCAAGTCAAATCAAGACGGCTGACCTTCAGAAGCCCCTTGAAGACATATGGGTGTTCTCCAGACAAAGAGGGATTCAGATTACAGGCCAGCCAACTTGGTAATCCTTCCAGTTTTAAGTTCTGAAGAAAGGGGTTAAGTGAAAGCTTGGGTTTATACACAGATATAATCAGGTTAAAAACAGTGTTATGTCATGGTAAATTGTATGTTATGTACAAACTAAAAAAAAAACCCAAATAAAAAAAGAGTTTCATATGCACACATCCATACACTTTCATGGTTTCTTCTAGCTCAATTCAGACAAAAGGACCTGGGCATTCTTACCATTCAGTCTCAAATACAGATTTGTGAACTTTGGACGTGCCATTTATAGCCTAGTTTATCCAGCAATAAGGTAAGGTTGTAATGGCTCATTTCTCATAACTGTTCTCAGTCTTAGCACATTACTGTTTACAAATTATGTGTACAACACAGATTGACGCTCACTTCCTTTGACATGCAGGTAGATCATCACCTGAAAAGCGTATCTGAATAGCAAAGCATTATTAATGATAACTTGCCGTATGATGAGGCTGAAAAAATTTGAGAAAGAGCTAGTGGCAATAAAAAGATGGGTGGGAAACTCTTAGTAGCTGTTCTTTCCAACAGGAAGATTTATGACCTCTCACACGAGCTGCAGAGGGACTTCCTAGCTCTTACCTCCAGACAATGGAACACATTGCGCTGAAAAGTGTAGTTGCTAAGAATACCTGAAGTGAAATATTCCACATGGCATCCTTTGTGTTTCCACATGGAGCTTCTTTTGACCTCTAAAAGCTAGTCCTTCTCACCACTTTTATCCCATGCAGATATAAACATTCATCACTACTTCATTTCATTAGCGTATATGCTGAGATGCAGCTTCAAAGCAGCCCATTCTTTACAAGCTGAGATGTGCAGCGCTGCCAGGTCTGTGCCTTATTGCACAACTACCACAACACTCAGGATATCTGGTGATAATTTGTTCCAATAACATTTTAAGTACTCTTTTTAACAGTAATTTAATTTTGTGTTTTAATAAAAAAGGCAGATGTAGGCTGCAGTGGAACAATTCCATGCATGAAATACCTTCTGAACTCCAGACAAACATGTTTTAATAGACTTCCCTTGCATATAATTTAAGAAGATTTTCAAATGTACAGACGCTATCCAGTTACCATCACTTTGCTGGCAGCTGCTTCACAGACCTTTTCTACAGTAAAAATAAGCTATCAGAAAATGACAGCAAGAGTAAAATATGGCCAAAATGATAGCATTTGGTAAAAGTACCATCTGCTCATTTAAAAGCAACAAGCTTTTAATATCCTGTAGTCACTCTTGTTTTTCAAGCTTTTTATGGTTCTGAAATATTTGCAGGACAAAGGTCCCAGAAGTCCCAGGCAAGGGGAGAGATCCACTGCTGCAAAAACAAACCCAGAACTAAACAGCTTATCGACGAGATCAGCAAAGAAATGTCACTTGCTCCACTGTGTCACTGCCTCCTTGCTCATTAAAACCCTCTTCCTTTGGACCCATCACCTCCTTAGAGAGAAGAAGGGGAATTAGTTTAAAATCCATGCAAAAAGTTTGGAAAATACTAACTTGTCTCACTTTATGCTGTGCAAGGATTTCACTGTAAAGAGAGCAGAGGGACCCAATAGATCTGAACATGTGGAAGTGCTTCTTTGTTGACCCAAAGGTTTTAGGGAAGCTAAACCAGGCTTATTATTGAATTTCTTTTTGTAAGCTGTAAATTACTAGAGAGGTCCCAGATTTCAAAATCTGGCCTGGATTTCAACCTCCCAAAGAGCTGGGCTGATTGATTCTGTGGTTATAGTTCAACTGCTGTCATGAAGCCAGTTGCAAAACTGGCATGTGGTTCCAGCCTCAGATTTTGATTATTTTTGGACCAAGAGCTGAGTGTGTCTGGAGCTGGGATTTTATATTATGTCTCTATTAAGTAACATTTTGCAAATGCTCATCCCAGAAGGAGAGAGTACATTCCAAGGGGCACAGACTGTTTTAAAACAAAATTGTTTTTTAAGTCTCAGGTTCTCGTCTTCTGCATCATCAGGACCCGAGCAGCACTGAGAGCTGCTTGCAGCCAGGCAGGAGTTGTCTGCAGCCCACAGCTCAAGCATCACCCTCGATGGAACAGTCCCAGACCCCATCCGAGTGCTCTTCTCCCTCTGCCACCCTGCAAAACCTGAGCCATCACCAGCAAATGCAGCATAGGTATCCCAAGGGTGCAGACAGGCCATCGCAAACTGGCCACATGATGCCTCTAATGGCAAAAAGGACCATGGGATTGTGAACCTCTCTGTGCAATCCCACCATGGGGCTGTGACCAAGCTAATGCTTCCAACCTTGGTTCAAATGCCTAGCCCTGCCATTCTTCATCAGGCCAGCCAAGTTCCAGAAGCTGAGCCTTAACAGGGGACTTTCCCTGCCTAAAACCCTCTGAGCAAAACTAACCCCATAACGACAAGCTCTGGGTGCCAGTGATGGAAAGAGGGAAAGTGGGAAATCTGGTGACCTTCCAGGTTCACTGCCTTTTTGGTTGAACTGTGTGTGATGATGGGTGGATGAGGGGAACAACAGACCTGTGGGTTTTAATTAAGGAATTGAAAAACCTGTTTTTTGATCAAAGCAGTGGGAAAGCCTCTGCATGTCATTTACTTATCTCTAGTTTAATCTGTTTTAAGGGTCTGAAAAACACATTGCATCTGCAGTAATTTTTACTGTTTCTGGCCATGTGAGCTTTGTCACTACATATGTCTGGAGTCCTTGAAAATGTATACAATAACCATGAACACTAGCCCAGTGAGTGAGTGTGGGTGAATATCCCATAAAATGGCCCATACCCCAAGGACACCTTAGGTGCCTGTATTGTGCATTTTCTGCATATTCAACAAAACGAGGATTTGGGGGCTACCTGTGCCTCTGTGGCTCCCTCATATCACCTGCGCCATTTATAAAGCAAAAGACACAAATCAGTAAATGATATTTCCCCAGGGAAGGGTCACAGATAAGAAAAAGTAGTTTCTCTCATGGTAGCTCAACAGCTTAAATAGCTGTGTTAATCACCTGTCCCTGCTCCCTCTTACCACTAATGAAGTCAGCATGTCTAAACAAACTTGATCTGAATGAATTATGATTCATATCTTACCTAAAGTGACTGTCAGAGTTAAGAAGCCTTTTAAAAATGGAGTTCCTTGAAATACTGATATATAAAAATGTTACTAATAAAGATCACTCTTCTAACATTATTACCCATATTAATTACAATATAATTTCTTTCTCTTCCCCTCCTGCTTGCTATAAAGTGCTAACAGAGCTATGAGAAAGTGAAATGCTTTTTAACTCTGGATTGCAAACCATCAACACAGCTGCAGATTCATTTCCAGTTGCAGATGCTTTCTGGCTAATGAAGTTAAAGCTAGAAGAAATGCAGTTTGGCTTTGATGTTTCAAACAGTTTACGGGCCTGAATGTTGGAAGGGGAAAAAAAAATATCCTTTTATTTGTACTTTGGGCAAATTAATTTTTTAAATGGCCGAAAGGCAGACAATGAGCCTTGCACTATCATGCTTGCAGAGCTGCTTTTGAGATTGAAGCTAAACATAAAAACTTCTTGGACAGGAGCCTGAAGTGCTCCCCAAGGAATAATTGTGCAACAGCAGAGGGATGAACTAGATGATGAAATAAATCTTTTTTGCCATTACTGTCTGTGATTCTAAAGTTATTAGAGTGCTACTAAGGACATGATAGCAGGAGAGACTTTTAAGACTCTTAAAGACTTAGAAGAAAAAAAAAAGCAAGAAACCCAGCAGCTGTAAAAGCCAAAGGTACTGCCAGACCTGCTCCCACACTGTGCAGTTCAGGCAATATAGAAATTCTATGAATTTTTAGAATTCCCAAAAACCACTAGAAAAAGGACAGAACAGCCAAGTGACTGTCTGCAAAGAGAGAAAAGGCTCGGGAACTGCCATCAGAGTGAATGTTGAGGTAGGAACCAGGAGCAACTGAGAGGGTGGAAAACAAATCTCCTGCCTAGAGGACAAAATCACCCAATGTGCTTGTGAAAGACAGGACACTTCTAGCTGCTTGATCCAGTTCATGTCATATTTTCAGTGACCAGAGCAGGTGGATAGAAAATTATCCATTGCCTGGAGGCAACTGAGTGTTTCCAGATGGCAAGGGGAGGAGACAGGGGGCAAGGAGAGTGTCCCAGCTCAGAGCTGGGCTCCTACAGCTCCACAGAGAAACTGCAAGAGAGGTGAGAGGGCAGGAGAAGGAAGGAAAAGGAAAGCATGACCAAGGACTCTGTGTGGTTTGCTGCAGCTCAGAAAGTCCCTGAGTGAGCTGATACCTTGCTTCCAGACATGCCATGAGGGCCAGCAGAGGTTTGGAGGCTTTTTTCATTGCCTGCTGTTCATGTTCAATGAAACTTACATTCAAAAGACCTTTTGGACCATTTTGGTGAGCCTGTCATAGGAAAACAGTTTGGGACTGCTCTGAAGCCCTGTGCTCCCTCTCTGGCTCCTTTAGGATCCCCATTCAGCACGCATGGGAGCATCTTGGTGTCATCTTCCTTCCTTATGACAGGCAAGGTAATAAAAAAGATGGGATAAGTCTTGGTTTTTCACAGGTAAGAAGAGATGAATTACAGGCAACAGTGTACAGTGAATGAGAAGGAAATTCTCAGGGAAGAACGTTATGGCAAAGGGAGATGTGGAAGCATGTGGAGAAAACAGTGGAAGAGAGGGAGTGGAGCTGTGCTCAGAGCTCAAGAGGTGCAAACCCATAGAAAGCAGTGGAAAAATCGGTAAGTGACTTTAGTGAGTCTCAGATGGGAAGGTGGTGTCTGTGGAAGTGAATAGGATCCTATTGCCCAAATTCCTGGAATAAGAGTCACCCAGATATTGTAGGTTTTCTGCACATGAGGATCCTCAAGCATTTTGAGAGTTGCAAAAGACCTGGCTCTATTTCCCCTAGTCTTGCAACGCTGTGAAGAACCATGAACAACCTTTCATGTGATTTGGGTTTTTTGAAGGTGGTGGTGTGGAAGTTTCTCCACCCACAAACACAGCATCAGGTCTTGCTCAGTACTACAGCACTATCCTGAAACACGTCTTTAATGTGGGGGCTTCACAGCATATTAAAACAGCACATGGCATCAGCTCTGGAGGAGCCTGTATGACAACACGCATATGAACTTTGTAAGGTGAAGGAGAAGATAAGAAGCAATGGAGAGAAAAGTTAGTGCTATGAGCTGCCCAGCCAAAGCAGAACATACTGTGGCTTTGAGATTTGTGCTGCAATACCTTGCATGGCTTTGGAAAGGTCACAAATAAAGGGAGAAAATGGTTAGCAGCTAAATGTTGCACAAAGCATCTGAGAGGAAACAAGTAGTCAGGAAGGGACAGAGGCCTTTTTTGTAAAGGTCCCAGGGATTTGGGACAGAGGCAGGCACCTACAAATGGTGCCACAAAACCAGGAAAACCTCTTTGAAGGTCAAAACAATTTTCCTGTTCCTGAAGGAATACTGAAGGGTTTTGGTGGAAGTAGGCATGCCTCTTGGTGAATGTGGTGGTTTCTGCTTGCCTTTGATGTGGTCAGAGGATCAGAACACCACCAAAAGTAGAATGAGATATGAAGCACAGGTTTCCTGACTTCAAGCTGGTTTGCAGAGCAGGTGATGTTATACTGGGCCATATATCCAGAGTGCTGTAGCCAGCATAAAACACTCTGCAAAGAGAGGAAGGGGAGAAGCTATTGAAAGGGGGAATGAAAAGTGAACATATAAAATACAATTAAAAGAAGAAAATCCCTGTAAATGTGCAGAGCTAGGCATGGCCAATCAGGGACAATTTCAATTTTAATTTTTTTTTCAGTACCGCATTTAGTTATAGTTTCCTTAATTTATTTGGCCTGTGGCACAGTAAGTCAGTCAAGTGGCAAAAGGAAAGGAGTGACTGTGCTGGGGCCCATCTCAGGTCTGCCTGGTGGTTAGAGCTTGCATTTTCCTTTGAGGACTTCCCAATCCCACATCAATGGCTTTTACCGGATCCCAGAAAATCAGAACACGTCTCAGAGATGGGCAGAAGTCCTAAAGATGTGCTGTGGAGCTCACATCTGACTCAAATCCCTTTGAATTTTAAGAGGAAATGAAGTGTGTTCCAGGCTGACCTTTCAAATCTATCTATAGTACTTTGATGTTGCTAGACCAGTGTCTGAGCACCTTCCAAATTTAACAGTTTTAGCTGTCAGCTACCTTTCCAAAACAGGAAAGTTCTGCTCTCCTTTAACTGAGCTAAGAGCCCTCAGCTCCTTTTGGAGACCACAGAAACAAAATTATTCAGTGATTCATCTGACCTATTTTAAACATCAACTTTAGGGAAACTTGAATCGTGACCTACAAAATGGCTTCTCCTCTCCATTGACTATGAAGAAGTATTTATCACATCGTAGACATCTGCATTTACTCAGTCCAAATTGCATCCAGAGAAGCTAAAGCCCAGACTAATTCTCTTTGTTTCACTGGAGTTTGACATTTAAATGTCTTCCAAACTTGTGCATGGTTACACAGACAGGGGAAGTAAATCCAGATCTGAATTCCAGGCTAACCTCTGATCACTGGATTACCTTCCTTCTGAGTGTGGTATAAAATGAGAAATGGCTTGGTTTTAGCTTCTTTTTCAGTTACAACTAAATTCTCCAAACAGGCCAATATGGTTTGAGTTCTTCTGTTCAACAGAGCATAAAAATCCTCAGGAGGTTAAATCTCAGTATTTCCTCCATGTCAGAATTCTTGCTCAGAATTAAATTGTCTGATCATTTAAAACTTAATCCTAACTCTAATTGGCTCAAATTTACAGCACACAAAATCTGTCTGAAATCACATCTGTCCAGATTATTTTGCTTCAGATATTGACATTTGAATCTTGTCAGAAAGCTCTACAGCTGTTTGAGTTGTCAACCTCTGCCACAGGTTAGATTAAGTTGTACAATAGGGTGAAAATTGTTTATAGGCTTTCTTTGTAGTGATATCATTCAGTCATTAACGTTTGCAGTAAATTTCTCTTCTAACTCAACTAAAGCACCATATTTCCCAGGGAAAACTATCATCTTGCCTTTCTCTTCCCTTCATGTATGCTTCTTTTTCTCCATGCCAATTTTCTCCCTTCTTCTACTAGAGCTTTTCTCCTTCACTGGGGAGGTGGAAAGGGGGTTTCCACCTACTTCTACCTGTAAATGAACCACAGTTCCCATAATGAAGAAACAGATATCCAGTCCATCTTTCATGCCCTTTGTGCTGCCTTAACTTCTTCTTCAGTCATCCAACTCCATACGTAGCTCTTCCTGGCACTGCCTTCAAAACACTTTGAGTGGCTCTAGAGCTCTTGACCTCTCCTCTCTCAAATCCTCTGCTCCCTAACTCCTGTCAGCCCTCAACTACAAGTCTCGGAGCTCGCTGACCCTGCCTGTTATTGAGGTTACCTGCTACTTTCTTTATAAGATCCTGGTTAAAGGTCCTAAGATCTTGGCAAACTCAAGCTGTAAGGTAATGATGTTCCTGATGTTCAGTGTTCCACGGACATATTATTGGAAACTTCACTCATTCCCGGGTTGAAACAAGGAGATGAAAGAGCCTGTTGCACAGGTTGAAAAAAAAAAAGGCAACATTTTGGGTAAAAAAAGTGTTGCTGGATTTGGGAGTGTAGCTTATATTATAGCAGACCAGGTGGTTGCAGCAATTGTATTTCTCTTCTCATTTTCTGAAAGTCTGCCCAAATCTGACCAATCTCTAAGCTCTCAGAAAAAAAAAAAAAAACAACTATATTTGCTCTACAGAAGCTTCTTCTGTGCAAAAAGCTACCGTCTTGGAAGAGCCTGTCCTTACTGTGCCTGCTCAAACCTTTCATTCTTCTCCCATGTGCTCAAACCATTTACACTCATGAGAGCGTGGCACTAACCTGATTGCAAAGGCATTCAATCCACCAGACCTCTATGACAGCTCCGGCTGAAGACAGCAGGGACAAACGCTGACCTTCCCTATGATGAAGAGCTGTGGCTGGTGCTGGAACCAAGGGTTGGGACTTGGTATCTGCTCAGCTATGTGTGACCCAGACTCCCAGGAGCACCAAGAAAGAAGCATTTTAATTCAACATGGAAATGTTTTAGACAGGAGTAGGAAAAGGGAAAGGATTAGTGGGTAGCTGGAAATTTGGGATTAGGAGGAAGTGACAGAGAGGTTGAGAAGGATCTAAATTTTCATGTGAGACTGTGACTTGGGGGATCTGGTTCAGGACAGGTAGTCAAAGATGCAGATTTGGAGTCAATGCAGAGGTGACATATAGGCTGAAGAAGGGACTGCATGGCCAGGATATCCTCCTCTCCTATGTCTGTGGAGAGATGAAGAGCCAACTCAGACCACTGGTGATAGGAATCAGCCCAGGTGAAGGCGTGAGCTTAAAAAGAGGAAGAAAAGCCAGTAAAGAGGTAACTGGCTGTGGAAGGAGATGGGGGCTGGACTGAGAAACCTGGTGAGTGAGCCTGGGAGAAAGAAGGTTTTACATTAACTGTCTTCTCCAAGGAACTTGCAGCTTTGATTAATGTTTCACATAGGCAGAGGAGGAGTATTTCCCACTGAAATAGTGCAGGGGTGGAGAAGGGTTCCGGTTTGGTATATTCACAGCAAACCTGTGTACCATGACCTCATGATTTTAATCTCTAATACTTTCTTTTTTCTAGCTGGATGGGATTTTTACTGATTCATAGATCAGCTCCTCCCTATAGTAGACATACTGTCTCTAGGCAGAGGCCCACTCTTATCAGCCTCCTGGACTAGCACTTTTACAGACACATCTTGACTTTGACCTTACTAGAAAAAGGTCTTTGTGGACAGTCACCAGTCAAGAGGAGCTGAACATCACCTATCACTTTGTGGATAGACATGGTCTAGCAGCTGGATCCCACAAAACATAAATCCCATACAGTTTAAGAGACCAGGGTCTTGTTTTCAACTTGTTGGTACCCGGATCAACACAGCAGCTCGTGGATATTTCCATTTTTGACATAAAGACAGTCCTCGGGCTTGACACTGTGTTTGACACAAAACTATGATTTTATGGGTGAGAACGTTGCTCCCTCATCATTTGCATCTTCTGGAGAATGGATTGCATCCAAACATGTTCTTACCTTCCTTCCCTTCCTAGGCTGGGCTTGCTCATGCCCATTGGTATTTGAAGCGTTATTCAACACTCCAAAAGAAATGGAGCCAGCTTTGTTTCCAGGCTCCTATTACTCACCTTCTTTATCTCTTAGCTAAAAGCTTTAATGTATCTGTTTTGTTAGAGCATTTGAGGTTGGAGGCTATGAAGAACTTCAAAGGTATTTAATAGCAGCGTTGTCACTGATTTTGTAAAAAGACCACATAGTTTGATTAAAAGTAAACTGCTCACAGTACTGCATGGAACTCTGCTGATCTATTTTTACTGCATCACAAATAAAGCTGAGGAGAGGGGGAAATCCAACTGACTAAACAGGACGTGCGGGAAGGATGGAGCATGTCTCCATCCGTATTACCCAGGTACTCATTAACTCTCTGATAACCAGTTTAGACAACACAAAGTGGAATGTCTCCAGCACCAGATGGTAGGGATGAGGAAGAAAGAGGACTGTAGCAGACAAGATAAAACTTGGCAGGAAAATATACGGAGGAATTTCTGTTCGTTAGGGCAGAGATTGGAATCTGAGAGTACTAATTTTAACCATTCCTTTGTTGTCAGGAAGTGTCTGAGAAGTATAAGGACAAAGATAACTCCCACCCCTGGCTACATTGCTGGCCCACCCTCAAAAAAACCCAACTATCTAGTGGTGCAGTTTCTGATTTAGCTCAAATGATGAAGGGTCTGTGGTGTAAGACCATGGTCCATGTGTGCTGCTGAGTAGTGAGGGTACCAGACGGATCCCTGTAGAACAGTTTAAGTTCACCATCCCCAGACTGTGCTGAAGTTCAGAAATGTGAGCATCCTCTTGGCCCACACAGCTTTAATTCAAGGTTCATGTATGTTGATAAAACTCATTAATTAAACAGCATCGTGTGCTTTCTCAAGTGTGTGCATTACAATATAGCCTCATCCTTTTCCACAAAGACCATTCTATGATTTTTTGTGGGTTTTTTTTAATAAGCAAAAGGCAAACTTAGGCAGTAGTAGTCTGAAAAGTTTTTTCTTTAGAAATGATCAGTTACCTTTGATATCTTTCTGGATGCATGAAAGTGAGCCATCGTAATGAGGAAAGCATTTTCCCAAACTAATGAAAAGTCTCTCTTTGAGTGAAGCAGAAGAATTTTATTGACAAGGATCATATACAGGCTTTCATACATTCACTGTGTAGATAGACAGATATTTTTGGAACGCATCTCCTGATGAGATATCAGGGCTGCTATTAATTCTGTCTGCCATTTTTACTGAAAGCCAAACAAGTTGCATATTGTGTATGAAGAGCAAATTGAAACCTTCAGTGGCGAGTAGCACAAGAACTCTCAAGATCAAAGCCAGCCATGCTTTCTCTTACACATGCCTTTTAATATACCATGTTCTGCCTTGGTAAGAACATTTAGCAGGCACATATCATGCACTAAGCAGCAAAAATATGTGCAGAATCAGAAGTTGCAGACTTTGCTTTCCGTGTTTATTAAAGAATATAGTAGCAATGGTACTTGGTCTCCTGTGAAGTGTTGTGAGACCCAAAGCCACCATACATACTAAATTCAGAGGGATCATGTGAAATAGTTCATTAAATCCTGCAGCCTGTTCCCATTTCACCTTCAATCTACAGATCTTTCACAAAAGCAAGTGTGTATTGCTGGGCATATGGTTTCTTATGGCTTGTCTCTTCAGCAACAGGATTTTTTGAAAAATAATGCACTTGAAAGCAAGCGACTGCAGTGAAGGTGCCAGTGTTTGGTAAAAACGTAACAAAAAGTCTTCCTGCGCATCAGTCCAGAGACACCAATTCTCCCTGTATCACAAGGGAAGACATTATTGTGGAAACCTGGGAGCAGCTAACGACAGCAAAACAATCCCCAAACCCAAATAACACAAAAAGGAGCTAGGGAAGTACCTTAGTCACACCTAAGAGTGATCAAACAGGATCTTCTCAGGTCACATCGCTACATGACTCCGGGGGTTGCACTGTGATGGTGCTGGAAATCACAAATCCCAGTTCAGTGCCAAGCAGCCAGGACTAAACCAGGCTGGTCCCGCTGCCCTGTGGCAGGGAAAGTGGGGGTCCTGGCAGCCCCCAGCTCATGCCAGGTCACCCCTGCATGCTGGAGACCCCTCCAAAACTGTGGCAGAGGCAGGGTGGTCAGGCTGGGAACTGTGCCCCCCTCAGCAGCAGCAACTCCAAAATAATACCTAGTGTGACCTAGTGCCAACGATATTTGTAACTTTGATTCCTGATTTAACTCTTCCACTCAATATGCAAAATATTCCATACCCCAAACAGAGGATTTCTACTAAAGCCTTCCATAAACTGACTTCACAGACTGTTTTTATAATCTTTCCAGATTGCAAGAATCAAAACTGGGAGGAAAAAAGAGGTCAACACTATTTTTTATGGGGCAAAAGAAAAGTTTCTTCTATTTCCAGATGTCTCACAGCACTTTCAAGTGTAGAGGAAGGCATTGTGACAGCAGATTTTATGATTCTTGGCTTCATAATCACATCAAAATCGTATTTTATCTGACATCAAAAGAATGAGCTGTTTTATCATCATGATGATACTAAAGATCTTGTGTCTGCTCAGATGAAGTATTGCAGTAACAATGCAAATAAGGCGGCTGTAGAGAATAAAAAAATCACAGTTGTGTTCTCAGGCTTTATCTGTGGTTTATCAGCTTCTAAACAATCAGCTATATGAAGAAAAAGAACCAATACAGTGTTTATGTTCCGGATTAGAGCTTAATAACAATGAATGTATACAACTTTTTCCTAAGTTTGAAACCTAGATAATCTTGAGATTTTGTCCCATAAGACCCCCAATTATTTTGATAAAATTACACTAAAAGCTATGCCCCAAAACTGTGATCTTAATTTAAGTATTTCTTTCTGGTGAACATTAAAATAAAAATTAAAGTGAGCGTGATGAAATAGGTCATCTATTTTGCACATAATTTATTGCAGATTCTTAGTATTTCTCAACAACAATTTAATTTATAATAATTGGTTTTGGTGGACCTCATCTAAGTGGATTTCAGCAAAGCAATTGAAACAGTGCCATAGAGGGAATTATTAGCTAAAGGCTCTGGCTGAAGCAGAGACAAAAGGTGCTGAAAGGGGAACCGTCAGGGTAGAAAGATGTTACAAGCAGTTTCTCAAGCATCACTCTTAGGCAGTCTTAACTACATATATTCACCAGCAACATTTGCACAAGAAGAAGGAGCACATTAATTAAATTTGCTGATGACATAAAGCTGGTAAGAGCAGCAGAATATCTCACAGGAAGAACTCAGGGAGCCGATTACTAGAAATACCCTAAAGATATTTCATTATACAAAGCTTAAGATCATGTACTTAAAAGGGGATTGTGTTTCCTGAATGAGGTCTGGTGGAAACAAGGAGACAGAAAGTCTGTTTTTATGGTGAAGCCTGGGAAATGTGAATTTCTAATGTGGGTGTCTCCACAGTACCTACAAGCTTGAGTCCAGCTCAGGCAGTTAAGTTTCTTAGCACTGGCAACAACAGCAGTGGCCAAGGGTACTTAGAATACAAATATTTCTGGATACCTGTTTGTAGACAGTTATGTCATTGGCACTGTGAACTGAACACATCTCACAGCTTCTCTCAGGTTATTCTCTCATTCTTTATTTTTCTTCCTGTTAAATTACTTCCTGCAGGAGGCAGATGGCAGGTATTGCATGGTTCCTCTGTAACATTGAGAGTGTGGCAATCCCCCTCCTGCTTGGCTGTAGCCAGAGACATCTCTGAGCATGGGGATGAGTCCTGCTGGGCAAAGCCGCTCTCCTTGCACCTGTAGAGCTCTCTCAGGCTAACCCTTTATTTCAGGGAAAAGACACTTCAAAGTTACCCACACATCTGATGCATTCCCAGCATGAAGGGTTGCTTTTCCCCCACCCACACACTCTGGAAAAGTCTTTCCTGCCCTTTCATTGCCCACAATGATCCCTCAGAAGGGCTGGCTGGAGAGAAGTACTCCCACACGACTGGTGACATTTAAGCTGTGTGGCAGATCCCTTTGCACACGGATCCTGCTCCCACCCAACACAATAGCAGAATTTGGTGGGTGCGGGATGAAGCCCAGTGTGACATTTTCTTCCACCCCACGCTTCTTTGCTGAGTGAAGCTTTTGTGAGATGGGGGAGACCAGAAAACCCCTGTCATTACACCTGTTTCTGTAGCCTCTGGTCCCACGGTTGGTTGACCCTGTGCTGCAGTGGTGCGGACCACTTCACATACTCCCTTCCCTACCAACAACGAAACAAGCCCCTGTGTGCTCCACTCAGACTGCAATAAATTCAGGTAAAACATGACTTTTGGATAAGAGAATTTTGTTGAATGCTGTTGATAAGCCATAATATCATCCTCCAAGCAGGGACACCATTCTCTTTCCCATGGCGACCAGAACACCACCACAGGAAAAGTTAACTGAATCAGGGTCTGGTTGGGAATTCATTAGAAATATAGGCTTTTATAGCAGTTCACAGAAACCAAAGCTTTGTTGAAACATCCTGATTTCAAACAAGGTTTTATCAGAAACGCTTCTTTGACCTAAATGGAAATTTTCAGTCAACACCGGAGCAAGTGCCACCTGCCCGTCCCAGAAGGATCAGAACAGCCAAGCCATTGGGTAGGCACCCTCTTTGCAGCAGGAAAGCACAAACATAACAGTCGAAGAGGTTTTCTGAAGTGCACCGTATCCCCTCATTTTTAAGGATCTCCATTCTATTTCATCACGGGAATTTTTCTTTTCCAAGAGTGGGCAGGAACAGAAAAAGTAGGATGGCAACACAAGGAAAATAGCAAAAAAGAACTGTTTTCTAGCTAGCTCATGTTTAAACTCATCTAAACTACCCCATTTAAATCTACCACTTTTTGTATGATGGCAAATACAGTTCCACTTCAGCTCAGAAGTGGGACTTCATGTTAGACAAGCCTTTAATGAACTTTTGCAAACGTGAACATTTTTGTCTTCTTCCGACCTGCCCATAGCAGTAAATACATCTGGCTTCACAGGTAAGGGGACGCAAAAAAAATAATCTAGATCATTATTAACTTCTTCATGTATGCAGCCACATGTCAGTATTTCACAAACATGTTCATTGTATTGGAGTTGGCCAAGCTTGCCAGAAAAATACTCTCTCTCCTCACCAAATTGGCATGAACAGTGATTTCCAAAACTGAAATGAACACAAATGAGCAAACGTCAGTTAACATGTATCAGATATTTTCATTGTAAGTGCTGTTTAAACAGAGTATTTTATATCATGATAATTTGCTTGGTGAAGTAATGGAAGTGTTTAACTTCTTGTAGATCTCTGCTGATGCATTCTTATCTTTTAAATGGAATTTATTGTACAAAAATAAACATTGTCCATAAAAAGTTTACAGATGAACATTCATTGTCCCCCCTTGAGCCACAATCACTTAATTAATGTTAGAGATTTTTAGATAAAAAACAGTATGAGGCTGCTTCATGACTCAACCTATTCCCATTTAGTTCAAAATCAATCCACACCCAAAGCATCACTGATAATTTTATCCTGGGAATAATCAGTGTTTCTAATAGAGTTTGGGGCATGCTAAGATGTTTCTCTTGTCTTCTCTTGTTTAATCATTTCCTTGTAAAACCCAGACTACCTTCAACAGCAGGCACAAAGCACATGCAACCTAATAGTCACCATATGAGACATGAAAAAAAACATCTTCTGGGTGGAAAAGACCCGGTTCCCAATTCTAACGTCACTGACACACTTTCCTTGTGGACCTATAGACAAGTCATAGTCTAAACTTCTCATATGTGCTGCACACTGGCCTCAGATTTGGTACTTATGCACTCATTTTAAGAGGTTTAATTGATTCAGCTCATAAGTTTTATACCAAGTAGAACAGGGAATGGAAATGAACAGTATTATTTATAAAAACCCTACACACATGCACATCCATACATGTGCATATATACACAGCAACTGATTCACTACGAATCTTGCTGCTGTGGTACGAATCATATTGCCCTTTCATTCTTTGCTGCACTTCTCTGTCCACGCTTCCTTTTTACTCCAGGAAAGCAAAGTCTTTAGCCACCCATCATACTTTATCCACTCTTTGAAAGCTTCTCTTCTCAAGGCCTGTGCATACTGCATTGGCACGCTACCAAAACCCACTAACAAATGGCAGATTAAGTGGAAACACGGAAAAGAATTTCAAGCATGTATTATACTTGCTTGGAGTTCAGTATGCAACTTTAAGATGAGGGCTGCCCTCTAAACAGGCAGGCCTGGGAATTCAGTTGCAAAACAATTACAGATGCAAGGAAAATACCTCTCTTCTGAGAAAGAAGCTTGATGATATTCTGCAGTCCTCAGTAGGCTAAGTTCACTGTGTGCTCTGGAAGAGCTCAGCATGGTCTGTGCTTTCTCAAGACCTCAGTTTCCATCTCCAGCACTGTTCTTCAAGGGAGTTATACCACATTAACTAGAATTTTTAATATGTCAGACTCTTAAAGATGGAGGAGTGGAATATTGTAATCCTTTCCACTCACAACCAAAACAGCCCCTCTATACCGATCTGCTGTCCTACCTTAAGACACAATAATAATGAAGCACTTGATTCAGTTCTGCAGATTATCAGCAGTCATGATCAGTTGGACAATAAAATTTCTAGTGTCACACCTGTATATAGTTTAGTTACTTGTGTTTCCTTGATGAACTATGTCGGCTGCATGGCTATCTTTCTCATGGTTTAAAGGTCTGGTTTTAAGAGACCTGTTTACAGCATCAAAGCAAATATACCCTGAATGCAGTTTCCAAACGTGCCTAGCAATGGCCCAACCCCACTCTGAATGAATACACTGGCAAAATCACCATCAACTCAGGTGGGCCCAGGTGAAACAGTGTGTAGTACAACAATTCTACCCATGTTATCTGAGATTGTTTTGGGAAAGAAAAGGCAATCTGGAATGTTTGCATAGGGTGTACAGTAGAAAGAGAGTCTCCCACCCCTGATTACACTAAGCTTGCTGCATACATTTAAAAACTGAAAAACAAACTTGCTCACGTTACTCAAGCTCATTTTCCTTCTGCACAACTCCCCTCTGCCAGTCATCTCGAGAGAATAAAAAAACTCAGTTTACAGTCCAACGAAGCAGTTGATAACATATGACGATGGATGGGAAATATGGTCCGTAAGCCAGGACTGATGTTCTCAAGCCCATGTTGTAGCGTGCACGTCCAGAAATCAGGAAAGGTGTATGGACAGCAATTCCCAAATCAAAAAGTAGAACATTTCTGCACTCCAGTGTTCCTCAAAAAACTGTGGGTCTCACTGTTGGATTCAGAGGAACTTTTTTCTTACTGTGTCTACTAAAAGAAAAAGACGGACCTGATTTATGACCTTAGACTGACTAGCTCAGATTCCTCCATGGTTTACTGATCCTAAAGTTAATAAAAAAAAAAAAAGTGACTCTTTAGTCTAATAAGTTATTTTCAGCTTTAACTAATCTGAGCTCATGACTGGCTTTGGAACTGCAACAATCATACAAAAGCTAAGATTGATTACTACTGTCCAAAGACACAGAGTAATTAAGCCTAGTTAAAAAAAAAAAAAGAACCAACCCCCAAAAAACTTCTAACAGGCAAGGACAAAAGAAAATTGAAGGAAAATAAACAGCACTGAGGATATTACTAGATCTTTTCTGTATCTGAACATCTTTACAAATAAGTAACTGAAATGAGATTGAAAGTGCAACCCAAGTATAGTACAAATACAAGAATGTCTGCATTGAAATTCCATAACTTTTCTTTATTCACTGTGATACATTCAAACAAAAGTGCTCCAGGTAACAGCCATAGAGTAAAGGAAATTAAAATAAAAAGGCAGAAAAAGACCATCAGATACATATGTTGATTATTCATATTTCAAAGCATTAATAACTGCTTGTATCTGAGTGCACCAAAAGCCCACAGGAGGGTCCATGTTTTTGTATGCTACACCTATAAAAATAATAATCATAGGCAGCTCTAGCAAAAATTGTTTTTCTGAACTAGAGCCAAAGCTATCACAAAGATAAAGCACCATCAGGCATATGTTTACAAATGCCATAGTAATTAGTAGAGTGTAAGAAAGGCTTAGCTGAATTAACATTTTCTTTGTATTTGTATAGCACAGGGAAGCTCTGCTTAGATTCATTCCTTCCCAGCTCTGCCATTTCACACCAGGGACTTGCATTTGCCCCACAACACCAAGCGTCATGGGCAACTTGGTAAGCTTTAGGAGACAGTGAGAGATGGATGGGTGGAAGAGAAACTGGAACTGGAGCCAGTGTCTATCCTCCTATTTAAAAAAATAGTATTGGCATGACAGCATGTACTCAACCATGTTACTGCAATACTGTGGCACAATCCACCTGAGAAACGTTGTTTGTACAGACCACATTAACTTCCCAGTGCTGTCTGCTGAGCTACAAGTATTTAGCTGCACTGACTTTACCTACAGAAGACAGTTCTTGTTTTAAACTCCAATTCTGCTACAGTAAAAATGTAAGTCACTGTTATCTGTAAGAGACAGCAGAACATCACTTCATAGCAAACTCAGAATACATCCTATAACGTGGCTCTATTCCAGCTGTAGAATTAGTGAACCATGCATTTGCCAAGAATTATTTGTAACTCAACAGTTTAATGGGAGGGCAGGATCCCTGCTGCAAACAACACAAGAAACAGAAGTCAAGATGCTGTACAAATTACACTGTCAAAGGGATATGATAGAGACACGCTTACAACTCTAGGGTCCCTCTACCTGGTGTATTTTTAGGTAGAACAGCATGGATCTACAACAAAAAGGGTGAAAACTCAGTAGCACCCTTGTCCTGCTCTCCCTTTTACCTGCTTTGCAGGCAGCAATTCAGATGGCCAGCAAGACCAAAGACAGGCTTCACCTCTGAAAATCTGAGTTGCTACACACGAGATTTTCCTTAAAAGATCTAAGTAGGTCATAACAGAAAACAAGCCTCTGTCCCCATACGCTTTCTATGATAGTATATTCATAGGGATCCTGCTAGGTGTAAGACTATGCCCCAGCTGCTGTAAAGATTTAAGCCCATGTATGATTATTTTTTCCCAGAGCAGGATGCAATGGCACTGCTCATATGACCAACATCATCTTCACAGTCAAGTCTTTGCAGCATCAAGACCTGTTTGCTCAAAAAGCATTTTTCTTAACTATGTCACTAATAAAGTCTCAAATCACTCAGACTGAAAGAAAGTTAGAAGTGTTATGCAGTTATTTACCCTTCACGCTATTTGCATGGCATTGATCTCCCGCAGTGCATGCCTTGCCCTTTTCACACTCCCTTTCTCATGCAGGAACACAAAGCTGTAATGTTTGGGTTGCAAACACCATTAAATGCCCCTCTTCAGCCCCCAACAGCACGGAAATATTTTCTTTTAAAAGTTCAGATCAAAGCATTTCTACTAATCCTAGGATTTATTAAAACAAACATTGTAGGCATGAGATAGTCAACAGCGTCCCTTTTATAAGATTCTTTGGAGACGGTTCTGATTTCGTACTGTTTACTGATCCGCCCCTAATTAATCTTCAGTTGCTCAGTTGCAAATTCAGCAAGTCCACCTGCTCCTTCCCCACCCAGCAGACGTTCCTTTCTCCCCTACTTCAAGCTGTAATGACAGCACCACATAGCCCCTGTCCTAAGAACAAGGTGGCTTGCTTGAAAAGCTATATATCACACCCTGATGTTACAAGATCATATCAGACACATTTGCAGCAGAAATCTAGCCTTTCCTCAGATGAATAATTAAAACCAGTCATTAAGTGCTTTCAAGGACTTTCATTGTCTTTATCCTTCCCTGCAGTCAAGGTAGTTGCCTTTGATCCAGTAACAGATCTGTGCGTATTTGAGGGGTGTGATGCGAACAGCTACATTGAAATCCTGTGGGGTGCCATTCATGTCCACCCACTGATGGCCTGAAAATATTCCAATAATTTTACGCTCCCATTTGTGATTCTGCCTCTTCCACATCCTCACGTACACCCCAGATCCACTCGCACCTGGCTGGGCGTCGCACTGCTGGTACAACAGGTCATATGTTTCATCTTTGACATCACAGAAACGGTAAACCAGGTTTCCTGGACGATCATTGTCATAGCCAGAGAAGTGAATCCTCCCTCCAGGCAAATGTCTTGCTGGTGGGCTCACACCTATCTTCATAAACTTTCTTTTATGAGGCTTCTTCAGCTCCAGCAGAGCATAGTCATAATCCATGCCAATGTCATTGGCATTGCCTTTGATCCATCCTTTGGGAACATGTGTCCGTTTCACTCGGATCCACTGGAATTTCATTTTCTCAGGCATTGCCGAATTGGTGATATTGGCCCCTTTGCTGCCATCTTTCAGTTTGGGCTTTAGGAACCCCACTCGCAGTTTCTGAGCTCCTTTGACATAACTCTTGCCGTCATGGATACAATGAGCGGCAGTAAGAACATGCTTTTCAGCCACCAGCGTCCCCGTGCAACCTGTAGATAGCTTCACTGATGTGGAGAATGGGTAATTCAACAAAAAGTCTTTCCCAAAAATGCTAAACCTGCTGTCATAGCCATAGATCTGCCTCTTAGTTCGAGATTTGCCTTGAGACCCATCACCACCTTTGCTCAAAATATATATGCCCACTTCAGTTTCAGTGAGGCTACCATTAGCGTATAAGGTTTCATAGGACAGGTAGTTCTTCACTTCTTCATAAGTTGGCAGTGGAGAACTTTTGTGGCACGCTGGGCCACAGGGAGATACCACTTCCAGTCTGGCTTCAGCATCAAACTGCGGTTTGTCCAAGTTAAGAGTAGACTGTGGCAGGATAACTGGAACTCTGTAAGATGGCCAAGTTGGCTTCCAGTGAGAACTGGAGGGCATCGCATCTTTAGCAGCACACAAAAGGAGGATTAAAGTGGACAAGCCTGCCATTCTGAATGCTGGTCTGTGGAAAGCAAAAGGAAGTCCAGTTACTCACCCAAACATGTTGCAAGATTAATCTACCTTGCTAGGTAGTGGCTTTCTAACCAAGTATAATATGATAAGGGTCAAGCAATTTGAATGGAGCCAACTATCATCAGGTACTTAGATTTCTCAGTGTTAAACCAATGCCTTAACCTGTATCTTGAAACAAGTGTCCCAGCTTAACACTGAAACACAGGGCATTTAACCCTTAGGCATGCTGAGCCACCAACTCCCAGCTGACATCAGTGGGAAGTTATGATAATTGTCTTCACAAAATGTAAAGAAAACTTAGACCCTGCGTAAATTCCTGCATTCAGAAACCATAGCTCCTGCAAAGAGTGAATGTGTCTGTCTTCAGCTAGATTACAGTATTCTCTGAAAGCTCCCACCTACTCTCCGACTCCACTGGGAGACATTCTTAAATCACCTCACAGTGTTTGCTGTCTTAGCCAGAGACATCAAGCTGATGGTAGGAACAGGTGGGTGGACAAAGAAGGTAACCTGAACAGGAGCTGGGCTGCAGAACGTGACCGCATGGGAGACTCGCTTCCCCTTGCAACTCATACCAGAGGAAGGTTTCTGCTTCACGTAGCATTTGCTCTCCCCTAGGCTTGCATGAGAAAAGGTGATATGATTACTTGAGGGCAGCTAATCAAGTAAGTTTACAATTCTTGAGGGAATTTTCAGTTAACATACTGGCTTATTCCTTTAAAAACTCAATTAATTAGAAATGCAAACCACCCCCTGCTGAGCTCAGGGAGGCAAATGGGACTGTAAATGTGTTTATGAACCACAGGCAGAGTGCCTCAGACTGCAGAGAACAGCGTGCACTAGTACTGTGTCAAGAAAATGTGTAACTTCAGTTTATTTGAAAATTAGCCATACAGCTGAATCGCTGCAGGAGGCATTGCGCCCTGTGCAGGAAGGCAGGCAGGATCTCCCTCGTACAAAGATTATTCAAACAAAACTTCACAATTATGTTGAGCTTACACATATTTAAAACCCTGCTGAGGTTACACTGATCACAACGGCAGGATCATTCCTGAAATACCTCAAATGAGTTAATCAAAGCAAATCACGCAGGAGACCATCACAGCTATCCAAGAATAAAAAAGAAAAATCCTTCTCTCTAGCGCTTTTTGTAGGAATACTCCATCCCTAAGCTGTACCAAAAAAAGACTTCAGAAGCTACAGACTGCTGAAGTCCGAAGGTGTCCAACTCAAATATTGGGCCTGGATTCTACCATTGTTGGTAGCATCCTCTCTGGGAATAGAGGCTGTAATTAAACCACACAATGTTCAAAATATCAATTGACTCATGCAGGCTATCAAAAAATTTCCATTCCAAAAAACAGATGTAGATGAACAGAGCTGATGCTACTGATGCCACAGAGGCAGGTGCTGACTCTTCCAGAAATGACCAGCCATTCTGTTGGTAATTTTTTCATTAATAAGCAGGACATCTTTAAAGGGACATATTTTTTTCCAGAAGGGTTAAGCTCTATAGAATGTGTTGCTTTATACCTAACGGGCAAGTCACACCAGAAAATACAGGCCATTTTAAACATGAATCAGAATTGCATAATTTTTGAATGTCCCAAAACTAGAAAATACTTGCTTATGTATTCAAGGAAAACCATCAGCTCCTCTGACTCCTTCCAAGGCAGAGATTAATATTGGATGTGCCTGGGTTTTGCAAGCTATGGAATGAGATAGTTTCACATTGGAATAAGGATGGCCCAGGGAAAACTTGCTGTGTATCTATTATGCTTGTTGTGTAACAGTGATTAGGAAAACATAGAAAAAGAAGGTAACAGGGACAAAGGATACCACTCCATCACCACAAAGACAATATACACTAGGATAAGTCAACCATTAACTGTCCTACTTGTGACAGTGAGGACTATACACAGAAATGGTTACTGGTCTCCCAGTTAGAAGCCGAGAACAGACTAAATCACAGTTATGCTGTACATCAGGTAGCAGATCCCATCATTAAGAGCATGTATTTATAAGCAGTCTGCTCTCATCTGCTTCACACCAAAGTTATTCCTACAAATTACATTTGAAGCTTTCTTGATAGATGGAATCTCTGTCTAAATTGCACCACTCATGCCACTTCTTGGATCTAAAAATCATTCATGCTAACTGAACCAATGCTGGCCTTTGGCTGGTTTATTTAGCTGGCAGGGGAAAATTAGAAGCATCTCGTCAGTTGTTATGTGCACAAGCAGCAAGATTCCCTCATGCCCGCCAGCACAGCGACCTGATGAAGGGACTGTACCCAACAACTTCTCTGCTTCCTCTGAGAACATCATCCAGGCTGAGAAGATAAATTGCTTCTCCCTGCAACCTGCCCTCCCTTATCTCCCTACCATCACCACTATGGCAACGCCAACACTGGAAAGGCAGTTTTAGACAGCAGAGGGCAGCCACCCTATGAAAAGAACAAGACAGGAGCTGGGACTCAATTTGGTTCCCAAAAAAGGCTTCAGAAGATGGTATCTGTGTCTGTGCTGTGCCCTGTAAAATGGTACTTACTCCACTTTATGTCTCTGAGCAAGCCTCCCCACACCCTTCCCCTGCTGCTTCCGTGCTATGATCACATTGCAGATACATGGGATAAAAAAGCCTTTTTATCAATTATGGAACTTTTCTATTATTAATTAAATGCTATTAAAACCTAACAATAAAATAAAGTTGTGAGTTTATACCTGACCATAGAGGCTAAACAGTGCTCACAAACCAAAGTATTTACTGAAGTCTTTGTAATTATGTCTTATCTAGAGACATAACTGGTACTAAATCAGCTCTGGGCTGCAATAAATAGAATAAATGTCTAATTTATAACCAGATGCCAAATCAGTGCATAGTACCTCTACTGTGTAGATCTTTCCCCCTTAAAAAATAAATGGTCATGCAGAAAAATGAAGGAATTTTAGGAGCAGTCTAAATTTAAAGAGAGACCTACCAGTTAGCCTCTTCTTTCCTTTTTCTTTCTCTTTTCCTTTTTGTTTAAAACAAAACCAAAAAGCTGCAACAGACAGGGTTAACACTGTCTGTGTTCAGCTACTCACTCATGGGTGACCCTGAAAGATGTTCTCAAACTGAACAAACTGCTAAGAAGCGAGTACTTCCCTGAACAGCTACCACAAAACGATACTGAATGAATTACGATGTGCTGCTCTACTGTAGTACTGCTCTTCTGTTTCTATTTAAACTGTGTCATAAACTCAATCCACCCTCTGCCTCAGTACAAAGCCCTTCTCTGATATCCAGCCTAGGAACCCCCTAGAAAGCGGTTTGTACATAATCACACTTGCTAATGGCATTAAAATTGTTTAGAGAATGGAAACAGTGACAGCTACCCCAGGGCTCCCCATGCCGCTAAAACACTTTACAGACATATTTTCCTGCCTGCTATGGGCATTCACGCTTTGAGATAGATGTTGGTGAAAGAGAAGTGCCTTGTTCAGGACAGACATGAATCATTTTCTAATAAGCAAGTAATTTTTCTGGAAGAGCTCACTACTTCAGGGGTGGTTCTTGTAATAGATGGTTAAATAACAATAAATCTTGGAACATCCAGTATGAAAGCCCATGAACTGAACAGTCTCCATTACATTCTGAAATGAAGAAAGTTTTTCCACGGTGCTGGAAGCCAGAATGATTAACATGGCAAAAAAAATGAAGAAAGAAAACCAAGACAGTAAGAGAGAAAAACCTGCCTCAAACCAAATTACAAAGGTGAACTAAATCACTGTCATGCCAAAATACCTCTGCTGCTTTTCTTAGTCACAGAACTTGTTAAAACACAGCAAAAATAATTGAGTCGCACTTTAAGAATTACAGAAGCCTTACTGCCATTAAAATCTAACACCTCTATTAGCCAGCCTGCAATGCTGAAGGTAGTGTGAGAGTTACAGTGCCCTACCCACTAGACTGAGGGCTGTAAGAAATGTCTTGGAAAACCTGAAACAAACTCTGATACTGGCAGGCCAAGGGTGTCTGTTAGCATACACAACGGGCACGGCAGGTATTTTGACACATGTGTCAGTGACACATGGACACACAGAGGAAAGGGATCATATCATGTGTTTGCCACTTAGTCCAATTCCTATAGAATATTTTTACTGCCTCCTTTCACCCTCCTTTCTTTCCTCTCCCTCTCTCCCTGGCATGTAAAGCAGCTTCGGTCTCACTGTACAAGAGCAAACTGTGTTACCGGCAGACAGTGATGGTTAACTTTAATAAAACAGTAAGCTGTAAGCAAGGACGTGCATCCCCAGGGCTATCAAACCAGCCCAGTGACGGGGCAGCCGCGCAAGCGGGGTCTCCAGCAGGACCTTACCGACCCCTCGCACCTCCCTCGGGGCAGGAGGCGAACAACTACTGCAGGCTCCAGCAACCGCTTCACTGAAGAGATCGTGTCATGTATTTCTTTAAGAAAAAAAAACCCAAAATACCGGTGTTCTCAGTCACGGTGATGAACCGAAGTATAGGACCGCAGCGGCTCAACTCCCAAGTGTTTCACGCGGCACAGGCGAATTTTTATCAGCTGTTTCCTCGCCAGACGCCCCTTCCAAGTTAGTCACTGACACCAGCGAGCAGCGGTGCTGGCCGCCGCGGCGCCGGGGACCCGAAGCGGGGACCGGCGGGGAGAAGCCGCGTTATCCCTTTTGTTTGCCCGCCGCCGGAGAGGCGGCGCCGGGTGAGCTCCCGCTGATGCAAGCGGGGTTAAAAATTAAGTCCTGCGGGGAGGGCTCGCCCCGAGCTGGGACAGCGGCTCCCGCAACCCGGCTGGCGGCAGCGCCTGGCGGGGACGGCCGGTGCACCGCAGCGCCGGGCTCCCCTCGGCTCGGCGCCCGCCGGCAGGTGAGGCGCTGGCCCCGGAGCACCGAGGGGCGAGAACGGCCCTCGCCATCCTCCCCGCCGCCCCTTTGTCCCCCGGGGTGACCCGCACCCCTCGGCACCCTCCCGGCCGGCGGGACCCGCTACCTACCAGCTTCCCG
>VYZV01015368.1:44005-62965 GCA_013401275.1 Pandion haliaetus | reverse complement strand
CCCCCCCCTTTTTTCTCTTTTACTGCTATTTTCATTTATTTCTTGAGGAAAACCCTATGGTTTTTTCCTCGGTTTTGTTTTTATTCGCGGTGTCCCGGCACTGTGGGCAGCTGCCACCGTCCCCTCACACCAGGGATGACCAGGCCGCCCCAGGGCAGGGGTGGGAGGTTTCAGGGTGCAGTGGTGGCACCTCCGTGGCTCCGAGGGCACCAGACTCTCTGTCCCCAGCGTCTGGGTCTCCAGCGTGGCAGGTTCCTTCTCGGAGGGTCCCCAGGTGTGGGGTGGGCCCCCGGGGTCCCTCCTGCCATTGCAGGGCATAAGCTCCAGGAGCTCTGCGGTCTGTCACCTATGTTGCCTCATCAGGCAGATATTTGAATTTAATTGTCGGACACATTCTTTGCATGGGCTTTAATTACTCATCCTTGAATCCTTATAATGGTATCTGGCAAGAAAAGAGGAAACCGGAGCCAAGAAGGCAAAAATCCTGCAACGTATTTTAACTCTGCGAGAAAAATCCACAAAAGGTTTTGCCAAAACTCCCAGCTGATCACCATTACCCCAGAAAGAAAATACAGATTTCACATGAGTCAATTTATTTTCTGCCTTCTACTGACCACTTCATCCCACTGCCACCCTTACAAACCACCAGGAGAGCTTGAAGCACAGCAAAAGATCTGCCTCACACATGGACCCTACGTGAGGAGCTGAGATGTTACAGGATCTTGCATTCTTAGATGTGATTTTTCTAATTTGCGTTTACTTGGGCCTAGCAGCAACCCCATCTGGGTCTGTGGAAAGGTTTTAACAGCTGGTTGGAAAAAGCAAGTGCTACAAAAATCTTAACTACTCAGACAAGTCTTTCTCAACACGACGGGAGAGGTCCCATGGGGTAGAGGGCAAACATCTCTAGCAGAAACACAGGAGGAGAATACAACTGGTATCAGGGGGAAGCAAGGGCTGGTGACACCAGTTCAGCTGCTCTTGGGCCACCAGGACATGATCGTGCAACAGCGAGGAAGATACCTGGAGTGTTGGTAGGCAGCTAACAAGTGAGAATCCATCAGCAGTACCATATAAAAGATCTAGCCCTTCCTTACCTGGACTCTGTGCCTACTCGCCTCCTGATTAGATACGCAGTCCCACTGCTCAGGAAGCTTTGCCCTGTGCACCTCTGCTGTTTTGCGTGGATGGAGGAGGTGGTCCATGTCTTGTAGGGGGTGAAAGCGTTGTGAGGTTTGGTTACATAGTGGGAGTCAGGGCTGCCACACTGGCCCAGGTGGGCTCTTGCTTTCCATGGGCATACAGCCTCTTCTGTCACCACTGCCACGTGTGCTCCAGGGCCTTCCCAGCTTTCCTCTCACAGGTCTTCCTGACTGTAGTAGGTCACCACACCAAATGAGGCCTCTTGATCGCTTTTACTCTTCTGACAAAGTACAGATTGCCCAGCAGTCACTTTTAGATGACTGCAAACCCTCCACTGAACAACTCTCTTTATGTCCCTTTCCTGCTTTGTCTCAAATATATCAGCCTTCCTGTATCACACTGCTGTTTTCAAGAGTCTCAGTGGGAAGAAGGAATAAATATTAGCATAATTGTTTCCTTCTTTGCATGTTTTCCCCAATTTTTTATTTAGGGTGACTGTGAATAAATTCTGACTGACTAAAGAAGGACTGTTTGATCTCCAGACACAAATTCAAATAAACACAATCCTAGAAGATATGACACTGATAGAAATATTTACAGCAGGCAGGGGGACAGAGATACAAGACACTGCTAAGATACATGTGGTGGGATTCACCTCACTTAGCTGTAGGGCTTTGGGATGCCCTATCCATGATACAGTACAGGACTACAGACCTTCCCCACCAGGAGCAGCAGCTGAAAGTCTGGTGGGATGCCCTAAGGCATCTCAAATGAGATTAGAAACTTCATTCAAACCATAAACATTTGCATGTAGAGGTCTACGTGTGAGGTGTTCACTCTGTGCACCTTAATTGCCAATGAAGAGAAAGAGGCACTGTCAGGGTTTAAGTTCTCTGACGTATATTAGACACTTAAAACAGGAAAAGATGAAGGCATCTGTTATGGGTTTGCGTGGGACAGTTTTCTTTGGTAGTGGGGGAGGGGGCTGCAGAGGTGGCTCCTGTAAGAAGCTGCTAGAAGCTCCCCTGACTCCAAAGAGTCGGACCCACCCCTGGCCCAGGCCGATCCCATCAGTGATGGTGAGAGCGCCTCTGGGAGAACAGATTTAAGAAGGGGAACCAGAAGTGAATGGTGGGATTGGAACATGAGAGGAACACCTCCGCAGATCCCGAGGTCAGTGAAGGAGGAGGGGGAGGAGGGGGCGCCTGAGGAGGCTGATGGCCCTGCAGCCCGTGGTGAGACGGCAGGCTGTCCCCCTGCAGCCCAGGGAGGGGAGTGGGGGAGCGGAGGCTCCCGAAGGTGGCCGTAACTCCATGGTAAAAACCGCGCTGGAGCAGTGTGTGACTGGAGAGCAGCCCGCGGAAAGGACCCGCGCCAGGGAAGTTCGGGAAGAACTGAAGCCCGCGGAAAGGACCCGCGCCAGGGAAGTTTGTGAGGAACTGCAGCCCGTGGAAAGGACCCACGTTGGAGAAGTTGGTGAAGGACTGTCTCCCGTGGGAGGGACCCCACGGTGGAGCAGGGGACGAGTGAGGAATCTTCCCCCTGAGGAAAGGAGTGGCAGAGACGATGTGTGGCGAGCTGACCCTAACACCCATCCCCTGTTCCCCTGTTCCCGTGCGCCGCCGGGGGGAGGAGGGAGAGAGAACCGGGAATGGAGTTGAGCCGGGAAGGCGGGAGGGGTGGGGAGGAAGGTGTTCTGATGTTTGGTTTTCCTCCCTAATATCCTTGGTTTTGATTTGATTTGTAGTAAATTAAATGGATTTTGTTTCTTCCCCAAGTTGAGCCTGTCTTTTGCCCGTGACCATAAGTGGGGAGTGATCCCTCCCAGTCCTTGTCTCGACCCACAAGCCTGCTTTTGGATTTTCTTCTCATCCCAAAGTGGCCAGGGGCCGGGGTTGGGGAGTGAACGAGTGGCTTCGTGGTGCTTTGTTGCCGGCTGAGCTGAAACCGAAACCACAACAGCATCCCATCCAAAAAACGTGTTTATGTGAATGTCCATACTTAGAGACATCCCACCAAACTTCTCACAGTTCCCTGGTGTGTCTCTTGTTTTCCTGTGACTGACTGCTGTCTCTCTACTTCTGACTAGGGGAAAGGATCATCTCCATTTTGTGTTTATGTTTGTACAGCATGGGGAGCTGGTCCATAGCTACCAGTCCACGGTATTTCAATTATATGGATTATAAGACATTGTGTACTTCTATGCACAACACGGATAGATGCATAGGAGCCATAAGGCTTGGTGTCTACAGGAATCCTCCTGAGAAGGAAACCTTAAAGAAAGTGTTGGGCAAAACTTCTTTCATGCCAAAAGCTGTGGAGAAGAACATTTAGTTTGAAATTGCATTATGAGACAGTTGGTTGCCACAAAAATTTCTAGATTTTGTTTTTAGGGCATACATAGGACCATAAGCTCAGAAAAGACAGTTTGTCTGGCCTATCTTAATGCCTGCCTTAAGAAAAAGTGAACCACTGTCCCGTTCTCTCCAGCAGCTATAGACAAAATCTAATGTTTTAACTTTTTAATTCAAAAGAGGAAAAAATACTAATTGTAGATTATTATTTTTTTTTCCCCCATATGTATAATTCTTAAGAAACAAGAGATCTGGTGAAATTGGGCTGCACAAGCTCTTTTAAAAAGAGAGTGAACTCCAAGATCTGGGTGTTACTGTGAGCCATTGTTGAGGCAAAGAGCACTAAGTGACAACATACGCAAGGGTGAAGAGGTATTAGCTGTACTATATTGTGAAGTGATAACACACAGGCTGGCTTTTCAGCACCTTGCAAGTAAGCTGAAAATGAAACAGTCTACAGGTGGGAGCCCTAATGAATGGCACTGTCAGGAGATAATTTCTCATGGTTGAAGAAATCTTTTATTCTGCAGGGAAGTGAAGTAACCTGCCATTATGGGCCTGTGCCAGATTCCACCGCAGACAATGGAGCGATTTCAGAGGCCACTGAGTCTGGAAGGAAGAATGACAACCCACAATTGGCTCAAATGAGTCCTCCCATTGCTCACTGCTGATGTAATGCAGCAGAAAAGGCCTTGGAGTTTCCCCCTGCAATGGCAGGTATCCAGCAGGCTCCCTTTTCCTTGCATGGGAGAGACCCCTGCTCATAGATGCCCTGTTTCCCAAAGCTCTTTCTGACTGGGGGAGGAAGAAGTTAAAGGTGAAGACACTCTCCATCCCTTTGAAAACAGTCTATTTTGAAGGCAAGGGTGATGCAGACTGGGGCTTTGGAGAGGCAAGTCCTACCCCCATCTCTGCCCTACTTCATTGCAGGACTTCAGGAAGGCTCTGCTGCCTCGGTTCCCAATCTGTGCAATGAGTGTGAGAGCGTGTTCTATCTCAGTGCAGTTATGATGATAAATACAGTGGTAACTGTTCTGTAACTGTGTGCTGTGATGGTGGGATGGGGAAGGCCAGACATTTGCCTCAGATATGTTACACCATCAGATGATAACACCCAGAGAGAATGAACTCTTTCTCAGGTTTTACAAGACTGTAGGTACAAGGGTGTTGGGGGAGGCACTTACTCCTAATTCCCAGAAGCAAGATGCTTTTACTGTCAGCTCTTAAAGGAAGCATGTGAGGACTCAGATTCTGAGTTGTTTGGTTTATGAGAAAGTTTGCCAAGTGGGAAACCGGACAGCTGAATGTGTACAATGTCCTTCCAGCATTGGTAAAAATCTTGTCATCAGCGAGCGTGACGCAGTGGAGCAGGTGGAGGAGTCCAGCCTTGGAGAGGATTCTTATGCCCAAATGAAGACAACTAAAAGCTAGAAATGACCACTCTAGGTTCCTTTTGCAGGCCTTTAGGGGCTACCTCAGAGGGTGATTTATTACATCCTAAAACAGGATATAAGATAGGCCAGACAATCATTCCTTAAAAGCACTCATTTTCTTCTATTGTCTATTAGGAGAGGTTAAATATAACTTTTTGATGCCTGCAGTTACATAAAGTGAATCCCACTCAGTTTTATTCGTTTTCTTCCTGAGTGAATAGGGATATTTGAGCATCTGGTTGCAATTCATACTAACAGGGGACGGTTTCTACTGCACAGTTCCACCTGCAGACATAACTGTGCAAATAAAGAGCTTTGCCTGAGACAACTCAAGCTTTACAGAAAGTTTCTAAAATTATCAGAAAAGTAATCTACTACTTTATGGGAAACACAAGAGGTAACATTGGACTGAAAATACAGTACAATTAGGAATAATTTTGTAGGGTTGGGTTTGTTTTTTTTTTTTCCCCAGAATACTCAATTGAAAGTTTTATTGGGATTATCTGTATCTGTCAGGCAGGGCATGGGACTGTCTAAATACCTGCTTGAAATAGAGTATATTATGTAGAATGTTTTGATCAAATGATGAGATGCATAGAAAGAAGGAAATGAAGAAAAACATTTTGAATTCAGCTTGACTCAAAATTCACAGCTATATATATATTATATATTTTCTTAAATATACAGATCTGGGGAATTACTGCTGTTTGTATTACTGAAAACATTTCTGACAAGTGATATTTAAGCTAACAGTGCCTCTTTAATTTTGTGATAGTGAAAACTTTTTGAAATAAAACAGGCACCTGGATTTGCTCCAACAGGACTGAGAGTCTTGTAAGACACTGCATCTTCACCATTTGGATAAACAGCATATCAATACAGTGAAGTAATCCCAAAATAACACCTTAAAAATAAAACATCTACTGCAACTGCACTCCCTGAGAACTTCAGGAATTTCCTGAAAAAGGGAATCTTCAGTGTTACGCAAAACTGGATCACATTCATCACTATTGTTTTTGTGTTTATGCTAGCCTGTGTCTATGTGCTGGGTTTAGACTCTGCTGTAGGTTTCACTGCTCCGTCTGGCGGTTTTGAATCTACCATGTACTCATCTAAGAACAGTGAGCCATAACGTTTTATAAGTGCTATATGTGACCATGAAGTTACTGTATAGTCAGAAGGTCACTGAGGGTATTAATAGACTGCTTTCGGCTCCCGTTGGAGATCATATTCACCTTGTTCCCAGCTTGTTTAAAGAGACATCCATGTTCAGTGCACACAGCAAAGGAGAAGGTTCTCCCTGCAGCGAGAGCCCACGCCTGCAGAGCAGATGAGCTGGGCACAGTGTTTGGTTAAACCTTTCACCATCTGCCTGTCAGCCTTTGCAATGATGTTGCTTGGCTAATGCTGGGAGGGGCCTTTCCTAGTCCTGTGGTACAGCAAGACTCAGTAGGATTTCTAATAAGATGCTTGAGCTCAGACTTAGTTTGGTGCCTGGTCACATTGCACCCAGGATGAAGGCACCCTGAAGTTAGCAGTGTGACTCGTAAGGGAGGGACCACATCATATTTCAGACTATGCTCTAGCTACGGTCCGTCTGGCAGCACAAACAGAGCCTATGCAGTTAAAACTTCCCTCATGGAAAGGAGGGGTTGAAGGTGGTGGTCTTGGCGAGATCATCCTGCAATGGATGTAGGCCCTGTGGGGACACCTAAAGCAAGTGTATCTCCCCAGCTTAGGGAGACAAAGAAAAAGGAAAACCGGGCAGGGATTGGGACTATTTCAGTGAGCAGTTCTGCCTTAATTTCTCAGTCAAATAAGCCTTTGCTGTAGAATTTCGGTGAGTCCACATAACACCTGTGAATCAGGGCTCCTAAGGGGAATGAACATAGGGGTCCAGGGCGTACAGGAGGGCTGTTTAGCCATCACAGTCTGATAGGGGCCTTTGTCTGAAATGCGAAGAGAAGTCAGATTAGAACCAGGAGAGGTCAGTTATGATTAGTTTGGGAACAAGTAAACAAGATTAACCTCAGCTAAATTTAGCCACCTAAAAATTATGCCAGTAGCCTAAGGAAGGCCATCTTTAAGTCAGAGGAGAGGAGGTACCTCCAGCAGGCAATCCATCCATGTTAGATGCTGCAGTTATGGAATGAACTGCAGTCTGGAATTACTTTCTCTTGGGTGTCAACAGAGGCAGCCTAGACAGCTCATGTGGAGAGGACATTTGGCTTTTAAAGTTAGATGGCAATACAGCGTTCAAAGTTAAGTGCTCCTCATCAGAGAATTGCTCTTGGGCAGCTCTTGTTCACATCTTGTCGAGATGAGCTTGGCTTGTTTTCCAAATCTGGTGTATCCAGCTATGAAAACAGTGATGATTTTTCTCCCAAATAGGCAACCTGTTTCACTAACCTATGATCCTTTTCCTTCCCTTGTGGCAGATGACATCTTTCATTTGCAAGGTAATAATTGAGATTTTATGCTTTTCAGCTGTGACTGCAGCTGCAGTACTGTATTTAGTTCTGGCTACTTAGTTCCATGTGAGATGTAGACAAATTGGAGGTGATTAAGAAAAAAATAAACAAAAAATTATAAAGAAAACTTGTAGTTTATCATAGGATGACTCTTAACAGTCTACACTTTCAGTGTAGGGTATATAGGACCCTAAAGAGGAACTATTTCACATGGCACTAGAGAGTATAATGATAAGAGTATAACGCGATAAGAAAAGATGTATTTGGGCTAAATGTCACCAGAAAAATTTCTGACTGTGCAAACTGGTTGTGAAATAGTATCCCAGGGGATTTCCTCCCCCCCTGCCAAGAATATATAAACTGTGTGAAGCAAAACATTAGGAAAGGGAACAATCCTGAATATCATGTAGCAGTTTAGGTAATCCAATAGGTCCTTCCCAGCACTAATTACTACAATCTGCAGTTCAAAGCCTAGAAGATAAGAAAACCATTTGATGATATGCCTTGCAGAGATGTATCCCATAAGGAATATTTATAGCAAGTCTGGATTTCTTATAACTTATTCCCGACACAGTGTGCCTTTGAGTGCATTTCAAAACTCAATGATGTCTAATAATAGCCCTGTGCTGCTCCATACTATGTACCAGGTACTTACTGGTGGTCTGTAAATATTTACTCTCTCAAATGTACTCAGAGAAAAAGCCTGTTTCCGAAATGTCAAATCTATGCACTCGGTCTACACTCTTTCAGTTAAGCTGGGTTCCCTTCTGTACCAAGGAGAGAGATTTAAGTGGACAAATTTATTTTTTAATGACATATATACAGCCTCCCACAAACCAAATCAGATAAAGATACAGATACTATGGACATGAGTCTGGGACCAGGTCTGCACCAGGAGCTGAGTGATGCATCAAACCTGTAAATATCATTTAGAATTTAACATAACCTTCTCATCCTCACCCTCATTGAAATTACGAACTAAGACAAGCAGGGCATAGGTATTTGCCTACATTTAGCAACAGCCTAAGACAGTAAGTCTGAGAGGCATTCCATATAACTCCATGGCATTATTCAATGGCTACCTTGGCAGAAGACTTCCTGGGACAGGAGAGGAGTGAGCAGTGCGCCCAGCCCAGACATGCACACAGATACTCCCTGAATGGTAGTTCAGCCACACTCAGGAGAAGTAAAGGTCCTGACACTGCCCTCATCGTAGTGTTTTAGTAGGAGGATCCCATATAACTACTGATTAGAGTAGCAGACCTGGGCCATGAGGAAAGACCTCAGCCAGCAGTACCAACTTTTGCTGTACCTTAGGTGCTGCAAAACACTTTGGTCTGTCTTCACTTGATAGTCAAGTTGCCGACACAAAGAGGGTTTTATAGCTGGAAGGAGGCACTGTCATCTAGCCTGACATCCTGCGCTACCCGGTGGACTTCTCTGCCCTTGGTCACTAGTCTTGTTTGAGCTAGAAAGACATTTTAATGAACAGTCAGTCTTGAGCTAAAAATTATCACAATGTAGGTATACATTACAGCCTTTGGTTCATCATTGTCTAGTTATTTCTATTTATACTTCAGCTGTTTATCAAGTTATGTTATGGTCAAAGGCCTTTAAAGTCTTAAGTATGCTGTATTAGTACCATTACTTTTATTCTAAAACTTGCAATTTCATCAAAAGCATGTTATTCTTTGACAAAATCGGTTTCCATAAATCTTAGTTATATTACTTTAATCCTTTGTGAAATATATCATCAATCTGATTATGTGATCTGAGATTGGAATCAACTAGAAAAGCCCACAGTTATCTGTGTAATTCCATATATCCTATTCAAATACTCATATTACCTTCACTTTCTTCCAGACATTTACAGTTTTCCTTCTGCTTTAGGACTAATTCAAAATTGACAGTAATGGTCAAGAGAGCTTCTTGACAAGTTTTTGAAAACTCCTGATTTTAAAACAACTAATTTTAGTAAAAGCTGTAAGCAATAATATTTAACTCTTGGAATGATACCTCTGTTAGCTGGCAAGGCTAATTTATATTTTCCCTGTTGATTTTTGGTCTAGGAAACTGTTTTAGGTAATTTTTAGAAAGGCCTACTGTCACTGTGGGAAATCCAGAGTACATCATTCAGACTACGGCACTTTCTCTATATATTGCAGAGAGATGTTTTAAGTAGATATTTGTCTTGTGGTTCAAAAACATCTTGAGATCAATGGTTTCCCTTACCAGTGACAGAAAGAGGCAATGCCATTGTTGACATACAATTTCTGCTATTTTTGAGATCAGTACTTGCTGGCTTAGTTATAACAAGTGATTTAAACTGTCTGATCACAGAAATTCTGCCACTAAATTCAGTAAAACCAGTTAGGTCAAATCGATGTTTATTTATGAGCAAGCAAATTCCTCTTGCCTATTTTCCAGACGAGTATTAGCTTAAGGAAAATCAGATATTTTCTTCTTTGCAAGTCTCTTGGCTGCTTTGCTGATTTCTTTCATGATGTTTTAAATTTATGCTAAAGAGTGTGCTTTTGTTCTACCTTTTCACTCTGCTCTTCTTCTATCAGCTTAATGCCCCAGCCTGATCCCAGAGAAGTCTATATGCCGTTGTCTTGATTTGGAGGCCATCTAACTGTCCCATTTCCCCAGGAAAAGTAGGCCAACATGTCTCAAAGCTTTAACTTGAACTATTTACCTCACTCTTGCCTAACTTCTGCCTAGCATTTACCAGTTCTTCTAGATCACTTGAACATTCTTCTTAGCAGCTCCCTGCTGAGATCTCTACTCTCAGTAGCACATGGGATGACCTGTCATTAGTATTCATTTAGACCATCAGTAGTCATTAAATCTATTTAGAGAACCATAGAATAATTTAGGTTGCCTCTGGCAGTCTAGTCCAACTTCCTGCTCAAAGCAGGACCAAGTCCAAAGCTGAGCCTTAGATTCACCTCTTAAGTCCAATAAACCCCCTCTTACAGAGTAACCATCAAGGACCATCCACTGCCTTTGAACAGGTTGCAAGTTCTTTACGGGAATGTGTACAGCCTCACAGGTTGAGACTTCCCCAGTGATCTAAGCCATACCCTCTGTTCTTTTCTTAATGTCTTGTGCATATGTGGCTGAAGAAAACAATAGCAAGTGTAGTGGTTATGTGCAAGAGTGGCAACCTTTTTTTCCTCATTTTCTTCAAATGTCTTACAAAAAATGTTTTCCTGCAATTTTTCATATGTTGTTTACCAGATTTTATTTATTTATTTACTGTGTTGAAGCTGGGTTGGCAGACCTGTGGCATACAGCAGGTTAATTTCCTGAGAACTTACTCAAGTTCCTTACTCTAACTGAAGAGATGGGTTGGATAAGGTGAAATAGGGTGAAACGTAAGAGTTTGTAATATACAGGAAAGCAACTTAGATAACATGTGCATCTTTTACTATATGAAACTGAAACTATGAAAGACGCAGATTATAATAAACATGATGTCCTGATAGAAAAGGTACAATGTGTATGCATGATTCAAAGTATACTAACTTTACTGATTTGGAGAACACCCTTAATGTATTTTAAAATAAATACTTAACAAGCACTTGTTAAATATTTCCTGCATTGCCAGCATGAAGGAATAAGGATACAATTCTCCATTGTACTGCAACAAGCATGATTATACATGGAAAGGCAGTTTTTAAATAACAAATTCTCTGTTATGTTTCATTAAAAGCCAGCTGTTTGCTACCAGCTATGAACACAGAAGGGTCTGTGACAGCAACACTCCAAGTTATATTTTGTCTAAGTGTACATTGCTTATAGTATTATGCTGGTAGCTGCTGGCCTGTTCCATTATATGATTTTCAAACAAACTCTCTCTTACTCTTGCTGTAAAGCTAAGCACATTTTTTCAAAGTTCTTAGTAAATAATAGCCAGACCTCCATTTACAAAAATAGAATGGAGCAAAAATTCCTAACTGAGCCTGTGGGGCTGGACAAACGATCACAAATGTTTAAATATTTGATTGGAGAAAAGCCAAATTTTGAATGTCATGGACAGTGGTCAGTGCCAAGCATCCAGCTCTTCTACAGGACCTGAACGTTTGAGCTGGAGCTAATTGTTTACCCAGTCTGTCTGCCCGAGCAAACAAGCTCCTCGAAGCTCATTGCTGTGAGACTGCCCGGATCCCCATTCCTCAGCCTTTATGTACTTATTAGGCTTACAATAAGGGACGGCACCGAAGCAAGCGCAGACGTTAACAAAGCCTGGGGAATGCCAGGCCTGGTCAGAATTAAATCTGTGTGTCGTCAATGGTCTTGTTCTGAATGTTGAATGTGGAGTTTCTGTTGTGAGGGTAGGTGAGTAGCAGGAGGGTGAGATGGAGTTGGGTCCCCTGTACTAAACTTGGCAGGGAAAGCTGACAGCTGACGGAGCCCTAATTAGGACCTGATGACCTGATCCTGCAGGCAATATTCTCATTGAAATAAATGGGAGCTCTGTCTGAGTAAGAACAGTATTGTATTATATTGCTCCATATATTATTTGTATTTCTCCAGTATCCACACATCCTAACTCAGTTTGGAACTGCACTGTGCTATACATTATAAAAAAAGAAAAAGAAAAGATACTTTCCCACTCTATTTTGCAATCAAGATAGAAAAAACAGTCTATCTGCCTATGTTTGCACACCATGTTACTGGCACAACCTGGAATACAGCCAATGTCCCCTGAACCCCTGTCCAGTAGGCAATATTACTCTAATTTAATTAGTTTTCTCAGCTGCATCCCTAACCTTAGTACTTAACTTACCTTTGAATTTCACATTCTTTTATATTCCATATTCCTGTAGTAGTTTCAGGAGACTGACAGAGATCCCATAATAAAAACCCATATGACATTCAGTGAAGGACAGGACTTTTCATTTGACTCTAATGTGCTTGAGGAGATAAAAATATATTGGTGGAGCTGATTTTCTTTCTTCTGGGAAATGTTTGAGAGACAGGAAGCTAAAGAAATGCGGAGCTGGAGAACAGCAGCTTTTGAGGTTAAACTGAGTCTCTTTCCAAAAGTTATCTGAGGAGCTGTTTGTTTCCTCATGGTGGTTAATTAATTTCATAGTTTGACAGAGATCATCCAGTGTGGAAATTAAAAAGAGACTTTCAGTTTAGGTAACAACCTCTGTGATTTCCCTCTGGGGTCAGTGGTGTGCTGTAGCATCAGAGGGACCTCTTGTGCACCGGCAACCTGCTTCTTTAGCATGCGGCAGTCTCCGTGCTGGAGCAAGAGGACCCTCTGGTCTTCCTCACTCACTCAGTCTCTGGCCTTTCTGCTGAGACAACTGATAAATATGTGAAAAAGTGGTGCTGTTGGAAGGCTGGATTTAGATTACAAGCCCATGTCTCCAAACTGCTAGCTGACAGTAACTCAGGTTGCTGCTGCCTTGGACCTGATTTGAATGCCTGACAAAAGGGAAAAGCTCCAAGTGTCATTGTCTGGCCCTGGTTCCCCTGGCTGACTTTTTTAACCCACTGAGGAAGACTTTAAAGTAGGTTCTTCTGTGAATGGAGACAAAATCACAGAGGAGACAGGGTACTGGGAGAGGCCCTTGTGCTCCCGGGAGGCAGAGGACATCCTGGGGAGCTCCTGCACACTAACACACCGTCTGGGAAACAAATAGGAGGAATTGGAGGTCTGTGCAGCTGCAGAGCTATGCCATCACTGTAATTACAGAGATGTGGTGGGCTGTTTGCATGGCTGGAGTGCACAGATGCACTCAGAAGGAGCTGTAATACATGAATACTCACTCTTTAGGAAATACAGAGAAGATGCGAAGAAGGCTGTGCTCAGTGCCAAGAAGAGCTCCAATGTGCAGGATGTCTAGGTATCTCCAGAGGTCCTTTACAAAGTAAACTTCTCTACAGTTCTCCATGATGCATTTTCCTTGGAGGATTATTCTTCAGCCTCACGCATCTCTCATCAGGAGGCCAGCCTACATTGTCCATTTTCCCTTGTCACAGTTTATTGCCCCTGCATTCTGCTAGAAAACATTTTTCCCTCCTGATCATTTGCCGAAATTAGTGATAAAACTGGAATTACAAAGACACTGCCAAGAAGTTCCTGACATCCTCTGCTGAAAAATCATTTCTGTCTGGGAATATCAGTCAGTATTTAGTTCTCATTTTGGCGGACTCACATTCAATTGCTTCTTGCAAGCATTGCATTTATAAAGGAAAAAAAAGGCAACCTAAGAAATTGCAATTGGTTAAATGATAAAAGTAAAGCAGGACAGGTTTTCTGCACTAGAAGTAAACATTTTACTACTGTGAAGTATCAGAAGCCCAAAAGTCTGCTAAGAGGCAGTCAGAGCAAAAAATGAAAGCTGTGGGTCTTGTGAAGGGATGGGCTAGGACAGAAGGTCCTAAGACTGGGGGTGGGGGTGGCGCTAAACAGAGGGAGTTACACTTGCACTGACATCTCCAAGTCACTTTACTCTTAACTGGACTTTCTTTGAAATGCCTGATGACATTTTGTCATTCCCAGCCCTCCATGTCTCCCTCCAGTCTTCTCCCCTCAGCCCTGGAGCCATCAGAAGAGGGAGCTTTGGCCTATGCTGCCCAGAAGACGACTTTAATCATTTCCGTGCCCAGCTGCAGGCACTATCATTCTCCATCCTTACAGCAAATAGTAACCTGGAATAGAAATTCACTTTGAAAGCTGCTTTGCAAACCATATTAGAAGGGATACTACTAGTAGAGCCATAATGTAAAGAAATGCCAAGTGAAATTCTGAAAGCTTATATTTAAGCTTTTTCTTAAAATTTGTCAGAAATTACTCTGACCAATCACTGTGCCTATTCAATTACAGTAATTTACAGCAGGTGAAAACTAATGTCCAGTGATAGAAGTAGCTAATAGTTTTATTAGAATGTGGTTTAAATGCAATGGGTAGGACATACATAGTGCTTAACTGCTTTGGGTAATTTCTACAGCCTCCTCATTATTTGGATGCCAGTCCTGCTAGACCCTGTCAGAAACAGCCTTCTGGAAGTTGAAGCAAAAGACTGGGGTGGGAGGTAGTTGCCACCTTAATTCTGCAGTCAGGTTTTCCAGTGATTTCCAAGGAAGAGGTCTTTTGGCACTTAACTGGGAATGACTGCAGACTGGCAAAGTCTTTTTCACTTAAGGGTCCCTCTGTGGCCAGAAGATATTTTTTCCAGAAGAGATTTTTCCAGGAAGCTGAATGCAGTCAACTTCAAATGCTCTATGGAGTTACAGAATTGGGCACGGCTCCTGTCTGCCAGCAGAAGAAAGGGAAAGGCAATAAGCAAGTGATTAAACAAGATATGTATAGGTAACTGTGCTGACACTTTATTTCTGCCATCTCTGGTCTTCCCACTGTAGGATCCAGATCTTCGTATGGAGAAAAGAGGCCATGCAAACTAGGAAGGATGCACAAAGCTTCACAATGCTGCCATAAGGGAATTAGGACCCAGTTATCTGCAGCTGAGAGATACAATTTGACAGAGTCCGTAGGGGTGCAGTGCAAGGAACAGGCAGCACCTTGGGATACAGCAATCAAATCAAAATCCCAGGTGAACTTGAATGTCTCAAGGACAAGGAGCCAGTGGCCAGGCAGGGGTTCATGCCAACTGTTCTGAAACGTTGGCATTTCTCTTGCTCCATGGCTCAGGGATACATTGTCTTTTCTGGGTCAGGGAGCCTGAAAATATCCCTCTGGTGAAAACAAGCGATTCAAAGCCTGGCAGCTCAGCTGGTTCCATGCCCTATAGATACACATACCCCTGTGAACCCACTACAACACAAGGCAAGGGTGGAGGTATCTGCAGGACTAACAGCAAGTGGGGCAACAGATACACAGCTTGCCTCACCCATAGATGAAGCTGAGCTGTGGGCAGTGCTAATGAGGACAGCAGGTGCCTCTACAGTCACCCCTAGGTAAATCCTCACTGCCAGAAGACGGCTTATTCCTCCATCATAGATATTAATGCTGATATCTTCTCCTCAAAGCTGTAGGCTTTCTTACTGGTAGTCTTCTCACACTGTTCCTAGAGACCTAGCACTCTGGAAAGTTTTTATCTACCTGTTTGCTGGATTGTACCAAACACACACACACACACATATACATATGTATAGGTTAGCTGCATCTCTCACTGGACTGTGTTGACATTGTGTAAGAGCAAACCAAAGGACTTAGTATCGCGATTTCACCAGAGAAAGAGCCATACCTTTATTTCATCTTTATCTACCTATATGATAATGCAACTATAATTAAAGCAGCTATGACTGCCTGAAAATATTCTGACAGCATATTTTTCCTGTTACATCTACATAGAAAACTTCCTCTGTAACAGTGCTGACTTTGATGATATTTTGGGTTGACTTCTTTGACTAGTTTTTCATTTCACAACAACTTGTTGTCTCCAAACATATTTTGTTCTGTGATACATTATATTAATACTCCAAAAAGCTGAAGTCAGAATAGGATTCTTTGTTCTACCATAATAGAACTGTCATTAAAATGTTGGCACTTCCTGTGGAATGGAAACTTGAGGTTTCAGCTAGATCTAATAGCATCTGTTTCACAGAAAGGGAGAAAAGTTTCCCTTATATCTATTCCCTTTATTATTTTAATATAGACTAAAACTTTAAAAGCAGGGACTCACACCTGTTCTGTAGAATCCAGCTGTATTCTCAAAAAAGCAGGGAGGCATGGCTGTGTCATAAAATGATCTTAACCTCCATGAAAAATTTGGTTGGAAATCAGAAAATGTACTTCCAGCCAAAATCAGTCAATAGAGATTCTGTCTCTGTTTGCTGCTCCAATTAATTTAAACTTCACATGTCATGGGGAGGAAAATGGAATACATTATTATTGACGAGCGAGGTTGGCAAGCTATCTCAGTAAGCTGGATGGAGCCAGGAACAATGTGAACAGCTTCGATTACCACCCCTTTGCTTCACTGAGTGAACCTCCTCCTCATTTTCTGGGGGACTGTGTTGGAGGAATGGTTCTGCCCAGTCTTTTTTTTTTAATAGCCACGACAAAGCCAAAGTTTCTGAGCCTTTCCATCTAATAAAATACAAATCACAAGGAGGAACACAGAACTACAGCACCTTTTAGTAGATAACCATTTGTACTCTTTGCCAGTTGTGAGCTGGAAAGAAGAGACAGTTTTCCCTTGCCAAGTAAAGGTGAGAGAGGCCAGTAGTTAAGCTTGCATCGCATATCTCTTCCACAGTCCCAAGATAAACCACTGCTATAGATTTCCCCCCTCCCACTTGCTGGGCTTTCTAATGTGAGAAATATCTTCCCATGGAAAGCAGTGGTTACACAGTCACATGGGATCCTGCCTTACTCATGCTGCTGGCTTCTGGCTCTGTTTTATGAAACCGGGCAGAGATGCCAAAGTTACCCTCAGGCTGAGATCTCTCCTGTAAGCAGCAGCAGCAGAAGTCAGGAGGGAGTAGACAGGCTCCAAAAGACCCTTCCAGTCATCATAGAAAGTGACTTTTATTTGACTAAACAGCAGGCAAACATCCCATTGCATATTATGGCACATATGCTGCCAGAAGAGCAGGGGATATAAATCTGAAGACCAAACCTCCCATGCTCCCTGAAGACCCTGAAATCTTTTTGTAAGACAAAGCTGTTCAGTTCTGAGTCTTGGACAAATTCCAATCTAAGTACAATGTACTTATCTGCACTTCTTTGACAGTAGCAGTTGGATACTTATCAGTCACTGTCTGACCTTAATAGCTCTACCAGTGTTGTTTGAGTAGTTGCTCTGCTGAGCACCAACCTAGATAAGAGTATTTCAGTACTAAGCAGAGTGTGCTTTAAGTATTAGATTTATAAGATGCCTTCAGAATGTCACACTATAAATTGCAAGCTTATTGAAAACCATGAGCGTATCCACCCATAACCTGAATGGTGAGGAAGAGGGCTTGGTGAACCCAGATAGCCTCAGCATCATCAGGACATGAGCAGCATGTTCACTGCTCTGGAGAGCACTAGGAGGGGAAGCTCACCTCTGGGCCCTTCGATTGTCCCCCAGTTCATCTGAACAAGGTAGATTTTAGGCACCTGCACTGCATTTCTGCCCCAGAAGGTGGTCAGCAGCCTCAGGTACCTGCAGCTTAACAGGCTTGATGTGCTTTATGTGCAGTATCTAAGACTCTGCCATGGATCTGAACGGGCAGGTAGGGCATGCTGTACAGAGCCAAGCAGAAAGGTCTAGAGAGCTCACTCGGATACTAGGAAGGATGGCTTTCTACAAAGGCAGAGCTTTCTGCTAGGGCTGCAGAGGGAGGTAGAAAAGCAAGATAAATACCCTGAGATTAATGTGTGGAGCTCCTCTCCTCACTCCCAGGCTGCTTTGCCTTTACCTCGCTGAGCACAATGACAGCATTTCCTTCAAAATGTGTCCCAGTGGAGACACAGCAGGAGAGTGAGTTGAAGCAATGCAAGTTGATGGCACCCTCACCTGCAGGAGTAAAGGCAGGGAACCTAAAACTACCAGGCAAAAGATGGCCATCATCATTAGATGTCATTTGCCCCAAATCAAGGGTTGTTTGTTGATGGGTGTGCTGGAAATAAAGATTAAATAAGTCATTCTTTCTCTAAGAGACCTTTCCACAGCCAAATATGGATGGAATGAGGTCTGTAGCCATTTGGAGAGGCCTTAGCTCCTATTTCTACTGTCCTGCCACAGCTCTATAACTGCCCAAGGAGCAGGAGACAAGGAGAAGACCAAAGCCCATGCAGTTGGGCTACTAAATGTGCATGATGGACAGTGCGAGTTCAAGTACAGCAAGCATGGTCTATAAGGTGCTCGCAGACAAGCTCTACAAACTGGGAACACAAAGACCATGCAGAGGTTGTACCATGTGGAAAAACAGCAGTCTGAATCTTTCAGAGGTGTGGAGGGGACAGGCACAACTCAGTGTGGGTCCAAGCTCTGCTGCTGTTGAGGCTGGCACAATTTTTAATCAATGTCTGTTGTCTGATAACTCTAACTGTTTTTATTCTCACTGATTATAGGTCCCTTCCAACCTGAGATATTCTAGGATTCTGTGATAAGGGAGAGCCACCCAGGACCTCAACAAGATGCCTTTTAACTCCACGTGGTACAAAGGGAGGATATGGGACAAAGTAGCATCAGAAAAGGAAAGTGGTATGCCCATGCTATTCAGGGTATTAAGCCTTTAGAAGCCCCTCTTTGAGATCTTGAAGGCAACTCATGGCAGTGGGAACAGCAGCAACTCTATCAGTGGGTTCCCTGGAAAGTCTGCACAAGGCAGATACTAACATGGAAAGTTAAGTTACTCTTCATGGGGTCAACTGTCCTGATACATGTAATATCTGTTTTTCTCTCCCATTCCTATTGGAATTGGCATCTAATGCCCAGACCACGACTGATGAATTTTAAAGAGGTGTATGACAATGCTAAGAGACAATTTCCTTCCTCATAGAGCCTCTAAATCCACCACCAAGCTCCCAGCCCCAAAACACTCTCCATGGAGACTGGATAGATATAATGTGAAATAAATGAG
>VYZV01015368.1:12582-43983 GCA_013401275.1 Pandion haliaetus | reverse complement strand
TTAAAGCAACAATAATAACAGAGTGTCGTGATACCAGCACCAAGCAGAAGAAATCCTGCCAAGTGAGGCTATGCTCATGTACAGCTTGAAAGCACAAAGGAAAGGAACTGTCCAGAGACTAAAACATTTCCATGTTAGACTTATGATTTAATATTTGTTTAAGTTAAACATTAATATGGGTAACGCAACTTCCAAAACAGAGCCAGTGCAGAGTTGATCCAAAAGTCAACAGGACAAAAGAATCTGGAGCAAAAATCTGAGCCAAACCACTGAAGCTGATAATGTCTGGCAAGAAAATTCACCTCAGAGAAGAGCTTGAGGTCAACAAAACTCCACTAAAAAGCACAAATCAGACCTCGCCCTTTGCTGACTGTCTCTCTGCCTTTATTCTGACCAGATGTAAAAGACTCATGGTCTTGGAGGCCTGTGATACCTTTTCTAAGAAGGCTCTGCAGGATCAGGATTGCTTGTGCACTTGGGGATTCAAATTCCAGACTGAGCTGCAGCTGACCCTGCCAACTGGAGGCACAAGGGCAGAAACCTTTAAATGACTCTGGCCCAAGCTGTATTTACTGACAGAGAGCTGGTCTTGAGCTTGCCAGCTATTAATTGTACTTTGACAAATTAGAAAGGCTTCCTGTCATCCATCAGGGTACCCACTTCCCATTATTCTGGGCTAACAGTCTGTGAAATGAAATGGCAAACAGAACTTCATTAAAACAAAGTGAGACACTTTCTGGGCTGGCAGGTTTGGAAGGGTAGGAACTGAGCCCCAGGGATTGCACTTTCAGCTTCATCTCTGACTAGCTATATAGAAAAAAAAGGACAAAAAGTCCTTTCAGCTCCTTGTACCTCAGTTTACACATTCATCAAGCAGGGACACCACTACTCAGAGTCCTCCTGAGACCATTATGGAAATGCATTACATTTATAAAGCATTCTGTGACCCTGGATGGATGCATCGTACTAAATTCTTATTCTAAAAACATCCAGATTAGCTGTCAAAGCACTAAATATTATTATTACAATGATTGGAGACCCAGGATAGGAGTATTAAAAACAATATAAATCATGCAATCAATTTATCATCCAGCAGAGTACAAGGGAAAATACATTCCTCCAGTCTAATCCCATCACCTTGGCTACCCTTACTTGCCCAGATTCATCTGCCCTGACTGTATGCCTGCAGCTGAGACAGCTGCGTAAGAAGGTAACACCTAAGTCTTCCAATGCAGAGGCAAACAGACAAAAAGCTCCAGGACTGACTCGGATGCTGGTTGGGCTGACTCAATTTCTGGAAGTGTCTTTATCTTTCCAGATCTTAGACTTGGTCTGTATTAGGAAATTAAATGCGTCCAAGCTCTAGCCCTGAGGCCAGTTGGCACCATGCAGCCACCATCCAGGACAGTAATTTTTCCTGCTCTCCTAATCAAGGTGTCTCTGTAGGGACCACCAGCTGGGAGCGGTCCCAGCCTGGTGGGCTCCCAAGTCATGACCAGGGACTGTTGGGACAGGGCTAGTACCCTCCACTACACGGATGTCAGGGGCCCTTCTGGCAGCATAGCAGCAGTCCAAGTCTCTGAGCCCTGTAACATTCCTTGGCCTGTTGATTAGTGGAGGCGTAGCCTTAGATGTACGAGATAAGTGTCTGAAGTTAGCTGAGGTGTACTAGGACAACACAGCTATGTGAGGGACAGGGTTAATTGTTTCCATCCAGTAGCCATGTGATGATCCTACTCATCAGAAAGGAGGGACAGCCCAACATCTAAGTTGACAAGGTAAGTCTATATAACCTAAATACTTCAGAGGAACTCAAGAGAACCTCCTTTTGGTGCTCAGTGCTCTTGGAAAGCAGCTGTTTATTTACGGATTTAAGCTTGGTGATTAAGCCCATGCTTGCATCCCTGTACTTGGGACCTTCCAGAGCCAAGCATGGACAAGGCACTTCAGGACATGGTTTAGTGGGCATGCTGGTGTTGGGTTGATGGCTGGACTCGATGATCTTAAAGGTCTTTTCCAAGCTAAATGATTCTATGATTCTATGTTCTCAGCTGTTACCGGTCACCTGAGTTGGGGGTCCTCATTGTGCTCTCCTGACAAGTGTTGCCTCTTGACTAGTGACTGTTGTTTCCACCCTCCTCTTCCTGATTATGATATCTTTAGGTCTGTTTAGTAAAATACTTCTCCGTCATCACCTGTATGCCAGCATCTTTGCATTTATAGTACTTCTCACTGAAGCATCTCCCAGCCTCTGTGCACAGCTGAAGAGCACTGTGTATACCAAATATACAGATAAAAGGAATCTGGGCACTTGTCCTTAGCCTGAGTCAGGATACACAGGTCCGGATGTTTGAGTTGCAGCCCCTGCCTAACCCAGGAGACCACAGTGCCTCACAACTATAATCTGAGCTGTTCTGATCCCACTGCTATAACCATGCCCTGATGGGTACCAGATACATCCACCTCCACAGGGATACAGGGAAAATGAGGGAGGATAGCGCCCCTAATGCCACAGACAGAAGAGTAGTTCCTGGAATATTTACCAAGCCACTGAACCAAAAATTTGGTTTTATATTCCAGCTGACAGTTTTTCAGAGCTTATCAGCCCATCTTTTTACACAACAGCCATTTTACAGCCCAAATCCTTGAGACTTTCACTAGAAACCTACTATGCAAAGGCAACATGGCTAGCATCTGATGTCCTAGCATCTAAAAAGCAGCTGCTAGTGGCAGCAGAGTAGAAACAAAGGGAAATCTGTGTATACAGTCCAAAGTGAAGGTACCTTTAGCATTGTAAGTGGACATCCATTTACATATATTAATATTTCTATGATGAACCATACCTAATACAGCTATTGCAGCTTCTAAGGAATAGGTGCTCTCTTTAAAGGCTTGCGGTTACAGTTAGTCAGAGCTCAGGTAGATCATATGAAGTAAGAGGTGTGGGAGTATTCGCATGTCTGAGCCTACTGTGCTTAATCCTCAGCATTTAAAATACCGCTTTTAACTTGCCTTCAAATATTAACAAAAGGAGCTAAAACTTTACATGGCAATTAAGAAAAACTGCTCTAGATTTGGCTCTTGAAGTGCTTTGATTTGATTTGAATGTAACTGGATTGCATGGATAGTAAAAGGCACATGCCTCTGAGTGTCAGCTTTTATTCCTCTAGGGCAACCAGCATCCCCTCAATGCAAAGGATTAAATCAAAACTAAATTAAGAGACATACTACAGAGAAGGCTGGCTGTGTAGTTTTCAATGTGGACAAAGCAACCCTTCTCCCCACTGGTAAAAATTCACACCAGTGCAGAGACCCAGCACAAAGCCCAGACACCACTTAAACATCCTGCTGAGGGGCTTAAGTGCTGGCTAGGCTTTGTGCTAAGCCTCAGTAATGGATTGAATATCAACCACAAGAAAGAACAGGGACGAACTGCATTTGGATTTTGCCTGTGTCTGATTTTGTATTTCCACAGCCCGTTTTTGGTGGGAATTTGAAGTCAGCATAAGATATAGGATGTGGCTTCACATTTCACTTCATACCTGAAACCTGCCTTTGTAATGAAAAGGGAATACCGATATATTATCCATGATAATATTTCTTCAATGTAAATGGACACTGCACATAAAATATCTGAAGACCAATTACCACTGATCAAAGACAGTGCCACTCATCTGAAGGAAACGGTGTGACATGAGTCATTTTGGCTCAGGATCTCCAGCAGGGATTTCCCAATCCATGTCTTCATCCCCACACTAAGAGGCATTGTGTCTGTACTCAAGCTGGGGGCCTAACCATGCAAACAGACTTATGCATGCAGTCCCCAGGGATCCTGCTACAGATTCCACATGGGACTCCACCTGGGTTGCTAAGACTGGTTCTTCACTCAAGCATCTGTATTTTTTCATATAATGGCTACGTTTGTATCCTAGATTCTGCTCTCAGGAAAGAGGGTGCAGTTGTTTGCGGCTAGTCTGAACTTCCCATAATCTATTGATATTTCCAGCCAGGGCAATCATGTGGGTTGGCTGCTTTAAGAATCAGTGCCTCTGCTGGCTGGGTCTGCCCATGGTGCCATTTCTACGCAGCTGCTTCAGCCCTTTCTTCTTTGGCTGCTGCTTTGCATGGAATTTCACAAAAGGAAGCTCAAATGGAAGTTGTTAAGACTCTCCAACTCATCACACCACAGGCATGTTTGGAACAACATCCTGAGTTGCATCCTAGAGGTAAGAGAAGGGACACAGGAGGCGAGCCATGGTACGTGTGCATGGGAGAGACTAAATGTCTTTGTTTATTTAGATTTAAATAAGAAAACATAAGAAAAAGCTTAAGCTGGGGATCAGTTGAAGAATTCATTTCAAAAATCATGACGGACACAACTTAGCAGTATACTTCCCAAAAGTATGAAGATACCAGGCAGTAAAACTGCCTTACAAACCAAATCCACATTTGTGTCAATGTACCAGCCCAGGTGTGAAGCAGTACAGCTTCATCCAGCAGCTCTGTGCCCAGTGTACTCAGGCAAGCTAATCTGAATGCAGCACTGGGCTAAAGCCAGCTGTCAGCTTCCAACTCCAAGCTTTGCCCTATTCAGATCAGGGAGCAAGTCAAGGAAATCAGAGGTCCTGAGATTTTCACAGCCTTTCTCTATCTTTTACCAAAAGTGTAACACTGCATGGCAGTTAGCACTGGGACTGCCATAGCAGAGTGGGCAGAGGGCCACCATATCCAGCATCCTCTTCCCAAGAGCCCGCAGCACCAGATGTTGCTGGGGATGATACCAGAAACCCTGTAAGGAGCAGTTCTGTGTATTCGGTTCCCAGAGGAACTTAGCACTTTATCACTGCCAAAACACCTGATCTGGTTTTGGTTTTTGCTTTCGAAATATTTTTCCTGTTCCTCTGGATATTCTTATTAGCCATATAAATGCATTGGCCCTTTCAAGAATCCTGGTAAACTCTTGATATTAATGGCTATGTCTAGACTAGTAAATTAAACAGGGCCACGACACTAGCTCTAACACTGGCGCGTGCCTGTCTATATTGTTTCATGGTCCCTTGACACGGATTAGCATCAGCTAGCAGACAATACCTGAGCACATTGTAGAGAACAGCACATTCTTGGGACTGTTCCCAATAGGCAGCCTGGGTGTGGCCACCCTGGTTTTAGGGTGAAAAGAGTTTAGTCATGTGGATATGAATCATAACATGCCCTTTGGCTTCATGCCAGACAACAGTCACTTGTCTGATGCGTTTAGTAGTACACATGTAGCCAGTGGAACTTTTTAATAACGAGCTCCATGGAACAATTAAGCAAACTGTGAAAAGCATCACTGGGTACCTTTTGAAGAAAGCCCATAAGATGTAGATAGCAGCCTGATCCCCTCCAGGGGAAGAAAACAACAGTTCCACAAAGATCTTGATGCTGTGTCAAAGCACAGACTCTCAGGAGGTTTTTGCCGTGCTTCCCAAACTTTATCGGCAACCTAAGATTAAACGTACACAAGGAAGGCTCAGCACTGTCCCTCCCAAATACCTTTCCATGCCTGTGGGCATGTTCAAGGCTTGCTCAAGACAGCTTGGCTTGAATCTGATCGGTTATCTTCAAGGTAAACAAAAATAACTTCTAACCCGAGGTGCTTTTGCATGAGTAACCAAATGGGAGAGTTTGGATTGCCTAGTTCAGCCACGAGCCTAAATAGGTCTTTGGATTGACAGTACACAGATACTTTCACAGAGGCAAAAAATACCTTTTTGCTCCTGTGTGCCACTTCTGTAAAGAATTTGGATGCTGGAAGGGATTGACTTGAGGACTCTGCTTCTTGCCAGCATTCTTTATTCCCTCTTGTTTAAGCTGTTGAAGGCCACTGAACCCAGAAATCTGTGGGTACAGACTGGGCAGAAGGATACCTAAGGGTCAGTGGATTGATTGACCAGTAAGTAAAAGGCAAAAGGCAAACCAGCGTCACTATGGTTTGTAAAAGCAAATATTGAGATAAAAACATGCATGGCTGAGTTTGGTAGAAATGTTATACTTAATACACAGCAGGAAGTTCATAAACACCTTAGCGACAATTCCATAATATTTCTGTTTTGTTTAGGTATTGTATGTTTGCCATATAAATGTCAGTTCTAGACCAGGGACAAGCGGAAATGACACACATTGCATTTCAGAAAGCATTGGTGTTACCTTTCACCATGAGCAATTCTGGTAATGCTAAATCATTTGGGGAGGTGAAGACTCTGGCAGAAAGCTGACTGAGCCATCAGTTCCTACTGAATTCCAGCTTAAGCGGAGATCCTGAATGTCTAGCTACAACTGAATGGAGAGGGAGGGATCCTTCTTGGGAAAGAGAGGGAAACACAGAAAAGCTTCTCTGTTCAGCTACGTGTACAGGCGAGGAGTATACAAATAATGGTTTTCTGGACTGCAGACATTAAAGTCTATGTTCATAATAGACTTCAAACACCAAAATAATTATTTAGGTACAGAAGTCCAATACTGGAGTGCTGCTGGCAGCTTTGGATCTATGTCAGCTGCTGCATAATACTACAGGAAAAGTTCTCATTAATGCTTAAGAAATATTTTGGTGTACGAATAAAGCCTCCTACATCCTGCCACCATCTCATTGCTAGGGGTCTTTCTTTATTAAAGATGAAGTTCCGGTGGGACCCTGAAGATGGGCATTCCCCTCTTCTTCCCGGGGCTCAGAATGTATCTACCTGCTTGGTCTGGTACAAAAACCAGCCAGGACAGGAGATCTCTCTTTCACATGCTGCACCTTACATGTAACACCTTAGCATCACTCAGCTGGGACAGAGGAAAGCTCCTGTTTAAACTCTTTCTCTGTCTGAATTCATCCACATTCCAGGTGAGTGGTGTCCTCACCAGGGGCTGCCTTCAATCACTCCAGCCTTTTCTTAATACTCCAACTTTGTACCACCTATTATACTCAAAGCTGGCTCAAACACAACACTTCTGTCTGACCTTAGAAATATTTACTTATTTAATATAATGTGGGAAGCAAGAGAGCTGAAGAAAGACCAGTTTCATAATAACAAGTAAGATGGTACTTGGAGCAGTCACCAAAGGTAACAGCAGCTGGAGAGCAAGTCCTTGCTGTGAGAAGGCCTTTGAGTAGAGACATCATGGGTGTCAAGGGAGTCCCGTAACCACAAGGCTGTGGAAATTCCCCATTCAGCATAATACCTTCTTCCTTTTCACAGCATCAAAATGTTCCCTGTTCAGAAAATGGGCAGTCTAGGTAACTAACATGCTGCTACAGAGAGTATGAGGGGTAGCTTCTTCAACGCTGAGCCACATCCATACATTATCTTGAATCTGATCTCACTTTTCTTGTATTTCAGGCCCATGGTGTTCCCCTAGTTTCCTTTCCTTCTCTGTTGCTTCCTCTTAAGAAAAGCCAAGAGGTTTCAAGGTACCTCGGCACTCGTCTTCATTTACTGATATTCAGTAAACGTGTTTTGATGAGGGAAGGGTGACCTAGGTCCTTCGTTCAGTAATTTCTTAATCACTCTGAATTATGTAGGTTAATACTCCAGCCTGGTCCTGCAGTCCAGCCTAATCCCAGTTTGGAATGTCTGCACCCTAACCACTCTTGCATGTACTTTTCTAAGAACAGGAAGAAATTGTCCACAAGGTCTCAGCTGGCCTTTGTAACACAAATATGAAAATATTTTCCGTCAAGTTAAGTAGTAGAAAATGCATCCAAAACAGTATTGAGTAATCCTGCTTGAGGAGAGAAGTGTCTATAGAGTCAGTTGGAATTGATATTGTTATCTCAAAGGACTTGGGAATGCCAAGGACAAGGCAAACCAAAAAAAGGCATAAGTAAATATTTAATGGGAAACTGCAAGAACTTTCCCTTTTAGGTAAATCACTTTTCATATCTGAGTTCATCCCACGGTGAAAAGGGCAAAAGGCAGTTAAGTGAGCATCACCTGAGCAATTCCAGAAGCAGTGTTGCTTGTGGGAAAAATCATTAACAAAAAGTGAAAGGAGTTTGAAAATGAATTGGATAAGTGATGACACTGTCTTATATAGAGATGAGAAGTGGATGTTCTGTTAACTACCTCTGACTTGGAACAATCTGCTCCCTCTGGTAGATCACTCTGGAAGCACTCTCCACAAACAGATAGAGATAGGTATGTTTGGAAGAAAGGGCCATAAGAGATGCATCCAAATCCTATTCCTAGGGACACTACAGTGAATTTTGTCTCCTGCAATCAGCGCAATCCCAGTTCGTTCTAAAGCACATGCGTATTTTCCCATACATACATGCAATTCNCAATAGAAGAAATATGAAGCCAGACAGGTAGGTCCATGTCTTGCCTTGATCTAGCAACATCACAGGCAGGTGGGCAATGTCTTGTGTGGCCCTCTGGAAAAATCAGTGCTTAGTTTCATTAATCTATTAGGATGACTTAGGAAAAAATGTGTCTGACTTTTATTAAATTACCCTTGCAGGAGAGTTTGGTTAATGTATGGTAGGTACATAGTTCTTCCCAAAAGAGTTACCAGTAGGATGGTAGTAATTCAAGACTCCAGAAAGTCAAAAGATGAAAACGCTAAAAGCTGTATCTCTGTAAAATCTAAGCACCGCTGATATCAATTGAAAGATTATTGCTGCTTTTGATAGGAACTGGAGTTCACCTTCTAGAGACCTAGTTCCTTTTAAAGCATTTCAGATGGCAAAAATCTTAATTTACCACTGCTAGTTTTAAAGCTTCACAAATGACATTTTTATAAGGACTTATTTTATTATAATAAAAAACTGTTCTACTTCACTTTAACATAAAGCATTGTGCAAACTCATTCTGGCTGAAAGGCTGGTCATTTTTTATGTTGGATAGTTCTTAAGACAAACAACTAAAATATGTATTGGAGGTCTTGGGCTTATGGGACTTAAATCATTAAAATATTTTTATGGGAAAAAAATTACGAGTACAAATAAAAAACCTACACTTCTGCTCTAAGGGAAAGTTCATTCAAGGGTACAGTATTCAGGGCACACAAAACCACTGTTTAAGCATACATATGCCTCAGATGTACTATTTATGTGTACATATGCCAAACATCTGTGTGTGTGTTTATGTGTGTAAAGTTTACATGTCTTTTATTGGATTTGGACACACTTACTTTTGTATCCAGCAGCCTAGTTTGAACTGGGACCCACTGGTTTTTCAATAGTTAAGGATCAAACTTCTTAAAAACACAAAACCGAATGGTAGAGCCTTTTTCACACCAGATGATGCTGTGTAAACACAAGGCTCGATTTAGCCCTGAGGAGGATGAGTACTGGGCAACTGGGTATCCTGCACCTTTGGTGCTTCCCTAAATTCAGGGACAATGCAACGATTATTTTTAAAATTACCTTTGCATCATAATCTGAATGAGCATGTTAAAAAAAGGCCTAATGACACTTAGCTGCTTCTTATGGGAAAAGACTTGGTATTGAAATGGGTTTATAAAACATGTGGGACCTCTGGACAATTTTAGCTGGTGTTGAAAGCAGGCTCTATGATTCTCAAATGCTAGAGCAATGGGGGTATATGGCAGAAGATTATCACAGGGAATGGAAGGTAGTTTGCTTAAACCAGGGTGGGCCTCTGTGTCTAATAGTTTTTCCAAGAGAGTGTTGCAAAGGCTTGAAACCTGTGCTCATGGTCAAAATCTCCCTCACTAGCTAAAAAACCCAAAGGGTGCATTTTGGACAGCCTCATACAGTCACGGGTACTATAAAGATAATCTCATAAAGGGTGTTCCTGGCTCAGTAGGTTCCCACACACTTTTACTAGTCCCTTCCTAACAGAGTGGGTCAGCAATCTCGCAGTACACTGGCAATGCCAATGACTGCTTGCTTGGTTATGCTGGCATGGAGGGTATCATACAGGATGCATGAATGCTAGGAAACATCTGCTGGAATGGCTTAGCTGAACTCAAATATCTTCCTGCAGCACAAAAAAAGGGGGAGGTTTCTAAACCACTTAGAGCACAGACCATAAAGGGAAAGGTTTGCAATCCCTAACTCCTCCTCTGCTTAAGGGGCTTATGATTTATTTACATGGCATGTTTTATAATACACAAGGGATACCTTGTCATCTGGGCTTGGATTAAACAAAAAAAATGTAGCTATAAGTCTGAAACTCAGTCCTTTCTCTTGTTCCCAAGGCAGTTTTAGAATATTAATATTTCTTATTAATACAGGGTCCAAAGAAGAAGGAAGGAAAAAATGACTTTGGGAAGTTGCTCAGTGTGTATTATAAGCAGAGCCTATAGAATATATGGGGAAATAACTGACCATAGACTATCAGTGCCAAAACTAAAACCGTGGTGGTCTACATGACTATCTGAATAAAAGCAATACTGTTACTGTGACTTTGCCATCTGTCAGCTAAGATGTACCTCAGATTTGTTTTAAGCCTGTCTGAATAGCTAATCAACATGCAATTGCTGAAACTCCTCTCATAGTGCCTTGGAAAGGATCCACCTTCATGTTAGGGTCAGTTAATACATTTTGTTTTGCAGATATGACAGGTGAAGGTTGTTTTATGTTGGTGTGTACAGCAGCTCAGCTGATGGGCAGCGATTCAATAAGCTGTAGTAACGTAGCCCATTTGTTGCATTCCTGCCCTCAGATGCCTGAAATGGCAGTCCCCATGTTCCCCCCTGAAGCCCAAACCTCAAAGCCTCAGTTCTGTTCTACAACATGTAACCACATACTTTGGCCTCTGTGCAAGGATGCCCATATGACAGAGCCCTTAGTAATACCATTATCTTAATCTATCCTTCCCTGTACCTGCTCTTCCCCTAGCACTAGGATGAAGCTACTTGATATATCTCAACTGATATGTCACTACTAGAGTAAAGATTTTTTTCTTCAGTGAGATAAAAAGATCTTTTCTTAATTTTTATCTAACACTAGAAAAATCTTCAAGGGAATAAGTAAGGAAGTCTGCTTATGACAAGTTATCTTACCAAGTCAAAAAACAGTGCATTTGTATGTGAATTGGATGTATTTTAACAGAATTTTCTATAGAATCATAGAATCATTTAGGTTGGAAAAGACCTTTATGATCATCGAGTCCAACCATCAACCATGCCCACTAAACCATGTCCTGAAGTGCCTTGTCTACATTCTTTTTGAATACCTCCAGGGATGGTGACTCAACCACTTCCCTGGGCAGACTGTTCCAATGCTTGACTACCCTTTTGGTGAAGAAATTTTTCCTAATACCCAATCTAAACCTCCCCTGCTGCAACTTGAGGCCATTTCCTCTCATCCTATCACTTCTTACTTGGGAGAAGAGACCAGCACCCACCTCACTACAACGTCTTTTCAGGTAGCTGTAGAGAGCAATAAGGTCTCCCCTCAGCCTCCTTTTCTCCAGGCTAAACAACCCCAGTTCCCTCAGCCGCTCCTCACAAGACTTGTGCTCTAGAGCCTTCACCAGCTTCGTTGCCCTTCTCTGGACACACTCCAGCACCTCAATGTCTTTCTTGTAGCGAGGGGCCCAAAACTGAACACAGGACTCAAGGTGCGGCCTCACCAGTGCCCAGTACAGGGGGACAATCACTTCCCTGCTCCTGCTGGCCACGCTATTTCTGATACAGGCCAGGATGCCATTGGCCTTCTTGGCCACCTGAGCACACTGCCAGCTCATATTCACCTGGCTGTCAACCAGCACCCCCAGGTCCTTTTCCCCCGGGCAGCTTTCCAGCCACTCTTCCCCAAGCCTGTAGCCTTGCATGGGGTTGTTGTGACCCAAGTGCAGGACCCGGCACTTAAGCCTTGTTGAACCTCTATAGTCTGATGTTATCTAGAGATGGGAAAGTGATCCAGATAATATGATTCATCAGTCCCCTAGGAGTATTCCTGATGGGTATATATTAGTGCTCTGTCCAGTCTAGCTGAAACTCTGACAAGGGATGGAGTTTCCTCTGGTTCCTACAGGTAATAGTTTCTCAGCCTAGTAGTGCTTCTTGCATAAGAGCTGTTTTGTCTGTTTTGTATTTGTGCATTTTATTATTATTTATTTTGTATTATTGACCATTAATCTACTCATTCATCCCTATACTATTTTCCAGTAATACATTATGCAATATGTATACAACATCTGGCATTTGGTATTTGTTCTCCCATCCCTTCCCTGCGGGTAAAGGCGAACACACTGCAGCACACTCCGGAGGGAGTTGGGACTAAGTGCGTTCAGGTTTTTGGGTTAGTTTTATTTTCTTATAAATGTTCATAATCCTGTGGATTTGTATGAGAGATGTTTGTGCTTCTTTTTATTCCATTATGTGAGACAATACCAGTTTAGTGTACCTGCCTCTCAGACATTTGTGGCATTCAGGCTTTGTCCAGTTAATGAGAAAAGCATATCATCTGCAATCAGCAGACAAGGTTGGCTGGGGGTTAGCGAGGTGTTGGGGCTCCAGAGACCCATGTACAAAGTCCAGCTCTGCCACAGCTTCCTACACAGTCATGGGTGAATCACTGTGTCATGGGAAGGAACGTCATCCTTCTCCCACATGCTGCCTGTCTCACTTTATACCTCATAAGCTTTCAGAGGACCTTGCAGCAAGCTTATACCACCAAGCTTAAGTGCCAGTCTTATCTCAGGCATTTGAGCTAGGTTATCCTCAAAACAGGACAGCAGCAAGACTTTTTGGTAGCTGAGGTTCACTCTTTCAAGCTACTTGGGACCATCCTCCCTTCTCCTGTCAGCAGCCACATCCTTCAGTTACTGCTTCTGATCCACAGCACTTCTAAACCTTCCCAGCACTCCTCCCTGCTCTGTATAGAGCTCCATTGAGAGGATGTGGTTCTGCTTTAAGGAATTATTCCCATGTGAATTTTGTGTCAGAGTCTCAAAGGAATCCTCCTGCTCTCCCAGATGACATGCACTCATCTAATACTCAGGAGCAAAGCAAGCTCAGTGCAAGCTGAGCTCACAGTTGCGACGCCAGGTTACCTACAGCGACCCCATGTTTTTATCTCAGTCAGCTTTGTGGAGTAAACAAAAATGCCTTCTCCCATCTTGATTGTTTCTCACTGTTGGCCTTTTTACATCTATAAAAAGAGGAGCGATCTATCTTGCTGTATCTCTGCCAGGATTGTAGGTAACACACAGCCACCATCCAGTGCTGTTTTTCCAGATATAACCTGCCAAAACAGAAGGAATGAGTCAGTGTTGTGCAGAGCAAGAACAACACAATTAACACCTATTTCATGTGTGTTCCTGTCTCCGCATCTTGCAGATGAGGGTTTTGGATTGTTGGAGTTTTCAGCACGCAGATTCCTAGGTGTCCTATACACTGTCTTATGTGTGCATTAGTACTGATAGGATCCATAAACATCCATTCAGAGGTGCAGACTTGCCCTTTCGGGTGGTTAGGACAATTCTCCTTGTTGGCACCTCTTCAAAGGCTGCTTCCCGGCTCCAGCTTTGGAAGACTGCTAAAGCTGTCATGGGAGAGAGAGCCCTCGACACTCTCCTGCTGCCGTCACAGGTTTGTTTCCAGATGCTGAACGGTGGTGTCCTGCCAGGTTGGGTACCTGGCACTGGAAATGCAGCTGCCATCGTGCCCGGGGGATGCTTATGCACTACACACTGTTTCCTATAGGTGGAGTGATTTGTTTAATGCTTTGTGGTGGCTCTTCACATTTGCAGGTTAATTTGGTAGGTGCGGCATCACTCTGGGCAATCTGACAAACTCATTGCAAAACAAGTTTTTGACATATAAGAATAAGAAAGAAATTGTCTTCAGCATTCAGACAGTGGAAGGAAATTTTCCTGTTAAAGGAAGTTATGAAGACAGTGGAATTGCTACAGGATTAATTAATGGAGGTTTAAAGCAATATTTCAGCTGTTTCTAATCACTCATTGTCTCCCTCCAGTATTCCAAGGATTCAGGATGGGCAGACCCTGTGGTCACAGCTTTGTTATTTAGACAGAAAGCAAAATCTAGCACTTCAGGCTTTCTGCACTCCAAGAATCTTCCCTTCTCTTCCTTTAAAGCTCATCTCAAACCCCACTCATTGGCAAAGCTGTTGCTCCCACCCTCTGTTAACATCCAAAATCTTTCGCATGACAGAAGCATCCTATATCTGATGCTAACAAGTCCCTGCTATTGTGTGTTGCAGCTGTAAATGTCTTGGGCTTAGGCCCATGAACATGTTGTTGAAGGGTTAGTTGGGACGTGGGTTCACATCCTGGTAACTGCTGGAGCATACTCCATGGGAAACATGGCCTGATGTCAGAGAGCTTGTTCCCCGGTGACTGGGGATGAAGCACGCAAAAGGCTGTTACCACAAAATAGCTGAAGTGTTAGAAGTTCATCACTAGTGAACCTCCCAGTCAATTGTTGATGTGACCATATCCTGTTATTGTGCTCCCCAGCATAAATCCCAAATATTCAAGTAGGACTTTTATCAGACAAACAAAATAACCTTGAATAATAGGTAAAACAATCCAAAGGCATCTAATCTTCTGGCATTAGCCTTAAAAAGGAATAGTTTGTTATAAACAAGGCTGTATTTTGAAACTAACTTTTGGCACAGAAAAGTGACTCCGATGTAATTGTTCTGGGTGTGGATGTAAAATACCAGATCTGGCTTTGGTCCTTCCAAGCCATTGAGTGTCTACACAAACACCCTTCCCATATAGTGTCTTTTCTGAGGTGTGATTCATGGCGAGCTAAAAAAAGGTTCATGGGCAGGTAATGGCCAATATTTATTGGCATGAGGAAAGAGTAGCTGAAAGGACTATTAAACCAAATCATAATAAACTATTCCTGCTGGTCAAGGCTCATTAAATTTTTTATTAGTCTTGCCTGCAATTTTCTGTATGTAGGTTTTGCAGATGATCTTCAGCTGAGCCAAAATATGTACTGTGAATTATCCTGACCTTGCTTAGAACAGCTTTGTATGTTTGCATGCATGCCTATAAAAAATGCTTTCTCATAACCCGTATCTGAACATTGCCAGATGTATTTGCCACATTGTAAAATACAGAACATCATTCACCTCCAGGGATTAAAGGCAGCGCTATTTAATGAGAGGGACTGAATGTGCTGCCCTTGATCACACTAGGCCATGCCCTAAGCAATCTGTTAAAAGGATTTTATACCACCAACAATGGCCCTAGATTAATCCAAACAAAAAAAAGAAGATGCAACATCACAAAAACCAAAGTCTAAACTCTGTACACAGCAGGGACATACCTTTTTGCTACAATCCCTACATCAGTCTCTTTGCTGCCATTGTTTTCTGTGCTATACATCAGTTTAGTCTCCTTCTGTTACTGTGTGCAGCTTCCCCAGCTGCTGGTACAGTGCCACGAGGATTATTTCTATTTGTATCTACTGCACTTGCAGTCAGAAGACCTATGGCACTTGCCATTGTAGTAGTCTAATGGAAAAGGCGATTACAACAAGAACCTATTGAAAATCCAAATGGGAAAGATGGCCTTGGTCCTAGGGCACTAGGCTGGACAGGTGAAACTCCTCTGTTTTGACACAGGCTTCCCATGTGATCCTAAAAACATCACTCTTTAGTTATGGTGCAGATCCCCTACTGAAAAATGGGAATCACAGGAGACTGGAGCAAGAATTACCGGGTTAAAGACGGGAGGTGCTTTGACACCATAGTTACAGAAGGCTCCTCGGGAGGAATACATAGCTAATGCAAACAGGATCATTTCATGCCTCAAGTTGTTCAATTACAAATCCTGGAAAGAGAGACTGGGAAAAGAAGCCAAGTCCAATGTATATTTAATATTTCACTGCTGTTGTTTTTGGCAGCTGCTTTGGTGATCAATATACTGTAGAGCAGGACTGCCACTTCCCTTCAAAGTCATTAGAGCAATGCATGACTCTGCAGTCTTTCCAGCATGCTGTGTGCTGCGTAGCTTATTAGCAATCACTCATATTCTGTACTCTTGCCTCTCCAGGGTTAAAGCTAAAATACATTTTCTCCTGATAAAGGTCAGGAAACTGGTTGATATGCAAACTTTCACATTGTGGTCTTTGGGGGATTTGAACAGCATGTAATATGAAGTTTAAATTTATTTGTTTGGAGGCAAGCTTACTGAAATACTAATACTTTTTGGTCTTGGTTATGTCATTAAGTGTAAAACAAGGGTAATTAATCTCTGCGTTGGAGATCAGACCATGAGAGGAGCAGATATGGTGGTCGTTGACTACTGAAATTTGATCAATCATTGTAAATGCTGGAAAAAAAAACATGTTCAGAAAGAGAGATGAACAGGACTAATGAGGACGTACCCCCTCCCTCCATGTTTCTCTCTGCAGTACCATAAAAGGAGCCTACCATGGTCTTCTTTCCAGGTCTCTTGTTTCTCAACTAAGGTATTGGATTGTCTTGGTCCAAAATGGGATATTGGTGGCAAACTGAATGTCACAAATCAAGTAGGATAGCAGAGCACTGCTGTCCACATTGGCTTAATTTTGTGAATTTTGGGACTCAGGAGATGATTAGGACCTTAATAGCCCAGCTTCAGCTCCCCCAGTGTGTCTGTTATCTCTTCCCATACCTGCACTACTTTTTGTGCACTGCTGTTCCATGATGCTTACAGGGAAATGCCAACTGCTTGCAGCTGGAGGCATCTCATCTCTCTCTCATTGATTTTATGCCTACTTCGTGTAATTTACTCTTCTGTAATTACTTGACTTGAAACTGCTTGATTGTGCATTCATTAGAGCTATGTAATCCTGTGGTTTCCTATAAAATCTCTTTCCTTTCTTCAGTTCCTTCTGCTCACTCATTACAACTATCTTTTGCAATCTTCCATAAATCAGGTAGCAAGGTTGGAAGAGGACAAGGATAATTTCTGACTTGGTACTTTATAGGTCATTCCCATAATACACAGAGCACCCACAGGCTTAGGCTGGATGTCCCACCATGCAGAGTAGGGTTAGGTGATCTTTCCTGCCACACTGCAAAGGATCCTAGCAGCTGTCCTAGCTGAGCAAAATTAGCAAGAACAAAAAATATTGAGACTTTTACACTTACATCTTTATGCCGTAAAAATAAGATTTTCACCTGTGGTTTGGCTGTATCGTGTTGTGAACTTACACGTTCTCATGGAGAAGGCCAGCTCCAAATACTGGGCTGAGATCCTTGAGCAAGCCCTAAATGCTGCAGCAAGTGCTGAAATGATGCTGGCAGCAGGGGGGGACACTTGGGCACTCCACTGCAGTTTTTGCAGAACATCAGAAGGAGACACACATCCAATCTGTCTAATGGAAGCACCTGAGTGGTACCCTGAATTGTATCACCTAAGAAGCAATCTTTTAAAAGTCAGAACCCACATGGTCTGTGCGGTCAATGGAAAGAGGTGAGTGAATCCAGAGGAAAGAGGAATCCAGAGACAGGCTTCCACCTAAACTGGGTGCCTAAACTTAAACAGGCTTTCCCACTGGCAGCCTTCAACAGCATCTAGCTCTGCAGTGACTGTACAGGAAACCCACCCTATAAAGGACAAGAGTCATTATACTAGGTTTTGGAAATTTAGGGTGTAAGTTAGTTGCTTAAATTACCCAGACTAAACCCCATCCAGACTCTCAATAATCATGGGACTGAGGGCCAATTCTGCCACAGGTAAGTACAACTTACAGTTCCTCCTCCCATCTGCATTATCTGTTTTAAAGTCTGCTGCAGTGCAGATGTGATATGCTGTTAATACCTGATGATCAACACCCATAAGATGGCTGCAGATGAGTGGGTGACTCCCACCGTTTCATTAATGAGTTCTGTTACAATAATTCAGGATGATTATACACACCACAATACCTTTATTATTATCTATTATTTATTATTATCTCATATCATAAAGCTGCATCTAGCTACATAGAAAATTTTTAGTGAAATAATAGTTTCACTTTTCTTCACAGTATGAAAAGTAAAAAAGCCATCTTTAAGTAAGACATGGAAACAGTGATGGGTTCAAATGATTATCAGAACTAATGAACAGAATTCTGGGTTTCTGATACCCTGTCATATCACTAGGCAAAATGTCACCAGGGTGTTTGAACCTGAATGCCTCAGCTTCTCTTTGAAAAAAAGCCTGTATCTCTCATGATGTTGTGAATCTTAATTGACTAATATTTTCAAAGCACTTTGTGCTGCTCAGATGAAAGACTTTTCTAAATGCAAAGTATTATTACATGTTAAGTTCATGTCTGGAGCAAATTTATAAAACAAACCATATGAAAAGCAGAATTAAGAGTGGAAATGCTGATCCAGCCATTAATTACTTCACATCAGAGAGTGGGCAGAGGGTCTCCTTTTATGTTGTTTATTTCAAACAAACAACTCTGGGAATCTCCTGTGGAAATGAAATGCAAAAACCAAAGCCCTTTCATGGGTATTTTTGGTTTATCTCCACATGAATCTTAAATTCATCATGTGGAGAGAATGTGGAACACATTTTTTCCCCCCATATACACTCACTTTCCCACAATGAATAAAATCCATTTTCTTGCACAGTTTGCCTGCTTCCTCACCCAAGGGTAACAAAATAACCCAGAAGGCAGGAACACCCTGTCCCTGAACCCTGTTGAAAACTAAATAAATAAATTAAAGAAGAGGAGGGATGACTCGGAGGGTTCCCAGGCAAACCTGCCATATTTAACATCGTGTATATAGGGACCACGACACATGAGCCCCAGAGCTCCTAATTCCTTAGCTATTGCTCAGCAGTGAGTAATAAACCCTAGCTCAGTGACTCACACAGGCTCCGAAATACAGCTTAGCGTGTGTTGATAAGCATCCAGGTTTTAGAAAATATGAGTGGGAAGGGGAAGATCTCTTGTATCTGCCTGTATTGGAATGGGGGAGAAGCCTGACACGCTCTAAGGGTACTTGTGCACTTTAGTTACAGCTGTTGGTACGCAGACTATCATACCAGAGGTTGCCGGCACATTCAGTACTCCAGAGGAATTTTGCTTCTGTAATTTGTCTTCTCTTCCACCCTCCTTCCAGCACACACACGTAGACCTCGCTCTTTTTCAGATTTAATCATTCAGTTACCAAGATTTCACTGCTAGAGATACAACATCTAAGCAGGAGTTAGCTGTCAGCTGAAGCCCTTCTCTGGCTGCAGGAGAAGCTTTTCCCAGTGAATACTGATGTGAATACGCAGTGAAGGAGCCAGCCAGCTTCAGCAAGAGGAAAACAATCTTTGCTGTAACTCAGTTTCTAAACTGTAGTGGACAAGGCACACAAACCAGTCTTGTCACAAGTGGTCTGTCTGTAAGGGTTAATCCTAATCAATTTTGCCTGTTTAAATATTAGACAGCAGCTCGAAGATACGCCTCTGTGCTTTAGGATGAGAGGAGTCAGGCACTTCCCAGCTGGTGATTCACCGCCCCTGAAACTCTTAGTTTAGGATGGGAGGAAGTGCCCTCTGGAGATATCTTTCTCTGTTTGCTCAAGATTAGACTCATGATTAGACTCTGTTTGCCTAGCTTAAACTAGCCATCCCATTTTCAGTGGTTTAGCAACATCTAATGTCTTAGGAGCTTTTCAATATGGTTTTGGGCTTCAAAAGGTCCTTCACTCATTTTCTTCTGTTACGCAAAGTTTTATTACAGCACATTGGCAATTTGACACTTGAGCAGATAATAGTTTGTATTGTGATAAAGAGATATCACTTTCCTCTTTTTTGTTCTGGCGGTTTGGTTTTGAACATGTGTTCCAATAACCCTTGGTTGCTCACTGCTCTGAACCCTTATATATCCTGCTAATCAAATGTCAAAGGAGAGGAGGGTACTCAGTTGTTCGTGGCCATGTTGACATTCACAGCTGTGTTTCAGGGAAATATCCACTACTGCATAATTCGAACAAACACTCCACCCACACACTGCTGCTATATGTGTGATTTATCCTGTGGAAATATTTTGATCTTAGCAGGTCTTCAGATTTTAGAGACGATCTGTAATTTGTGTGTGCACTTTGACCTTAGCATGTCTGTCTAGTTTTCTCCCCTCCTACTCCTTCCATTGCTGGCCAGTGATGTTGGGATACAGACATATAGTTTTACATGGCTTTTGATATGATTTTCAGACATGAAGTTATTTTGATATCAAGTTGCTTTTTACGATTCTAGGGGAGTGTCTCCTCACTTAAGAATGGCTCACTGCCATTTGCTGCTTGCAGATTTCTCTGTTTTAGTGATGAATTGCCTCCACTCAGCCCTGGAGAATGAGCTTATTCATCAGCATGGCACATGCCAATAGGTGCTAATGGAATTAGTCTGAGCTCCCTAGGGATCGACCTTTGGCTTACTGTATCCTTCCCCCCTATTCTATAAGTAATACAAATTGGTTCATCATTTAAGATTCATTATGGCATGAACTAGCCATTTTGCGCAGTTCACCATTACAATGTTCTGTGTTTTCTCCAAGTGGTAGATGGCAATTCATAAAGCATTAACTTTCACATGTGGCATTTTCCATGGGTTAAATGGCTTTTGAAAACCTCCTAAATTTCTGCATGGGCCCAATAGCCTGTACGGATATGCTGGCAGGCTCTGCACATTACAGCTACAAGTAAGAGGCTGTTCTTATTTTGCCTACTAATCCATTCATCTCCTTTGCAATGTCAAAATTCCCCACTGTGACCTAAAGAATGTCTATTTGCAAAAAAAAAAAACCCAAACCCAAATTCATTTCTGCCTGGTACAGTGTTATGATTGCTGTTTTCTCTCTGTCCTTTAAGAAAATCTCTCTCTGACACATAGGTCTGGCAACTTGTGCTGCAGCAGTTCACAACACAAGCAGAGCCAGCTGTCCACCCCCTTTGCCAGCAGTTCATTTCTCAGAGCAGAGTCAGCAGAAGCAAAGATCCGCCCAGTCCCCAGCAGCTTCAGTGCAAAGTCTAGCTTCAGCTGGAGCTTGGCAGGCCACCATTGTAATGATGGGCAGAAGTTCTGATTAGAAAATGAACACATTGATTAAAATTCCTTTCTACAGTTGGCTCATGCATGCAGACTCCATGACATAAAGTTTATTACCTAAACTGTGTTGTATCTTCAGCACAGTATCTGAGAGAGATTTCTCAGCAGACTATCTAGATTAATTGACTTTTAGCAGTGCAAGCTTTCCTGCACTTCTATTAAATGGCCTTTTAAAGTGTTAATTTCCTATTTTCTGGTTTTCTTGTCTCGGGAATAAATATGTATTTGTAACTACAAGCACTCAGGAAGAATGCTGTGTGTTTGGAATGAAGCGATCAAGCCAGTGATACAAGTCTCCTAAACTGCTAGTGTAAATAAGAAGAACACTGATGTCAGAAAAAGCTACAGTGATTTATAGCAGTCAAAAATATAGGCCCATTGACTTAAAAAATGTTTGTCCTAATTTATTTTAAGAGGCTTAAGAGACTCAATGTCTCCTAAAATCAGACCCAAAGGCTTTTTGGAAGAATATCTTGGAGGTTATAGAATTGATTGAAGACTTGATGAGCAGATAAATTTTTGCAAACCCTTGTATTGCCAAAAAAGGAGTGCTTAATGAGAAAACCAGCAAACATTTCTGCTTTACTTATGTAAATAGCATGCTTTTATGACACATGATTTAAGAAGCCTGTTGCTTGTTTTTTCTTTTATAATTGCGTAGGACTCTGCAAAACATTTATGCTGACTTTACACACAGGTTTTTTACATGACAGTGAGATTGAGAGCTCCGCTCCAGGTATGAGGGCATGCCAGCAGCCAAGTACATCTGTACCTATTCAACAGCACAGCTAACCTTTCAAGCTACTTCTCACTTTCAGTTGTTTGCTTTCCTTATCAGTCCTGTATCTCATCAATATACCTCTGAAGAGCTCTGTCATGTGTAATGGGATGCACAGCAAAGTTCAGGAGGAGGCTGCTGCCCTCTGTGACTGGTTATCGCTCGAAAATGTCATGCCGGCATTTTCCCCTTGCCAAAGAGTTTAAAGAAAGCACGCATTTGGATACAGCGCTAACGAGATGATTTTACTAGGAGGCAATTTCACTTGATAGCTACTGACTGTTAATTGCAGACTAATATAATTATACAGAGGCCAGTTGAGTTAAAGTAGATTTCTAAAAGGGCCTTGTACCATACTGGCACCAGTTTCTCTAAGAGCCTGAGAAATCTTCAACAGATGAATTCTTCCAGTCTTTACCCTTACCACAGTTCATACTGGAGACTTGCCTGCTGAGGAAGATATCCTTTGGGATAAGGGTGAGTATAAAGAGTAATACATAAATATAGCACTTGGAAAATGCTCCACTTAATGTTAAAAAGGCTTGTCTTCTAGGAATGAGATTCAAAAAATGAAGGGATGACAACTGCCTGGTTGTAGAGAGAAGGGTGAAGAAATGCTTTACATGCAGCCATGCAGGTTTCTTCGTGATATTTTCTTTTTCATGATATCCAGGTTCACTTGGCTCTGCAGGCATTTTCATAATGTTCCCTTATGTACAACCTGGTATTATTTTCTCATTTTGCAATATTCAAACCCAGCTATTTTTAGACCTCACCTTTTCACACGTAAGTAAAACACTTAAAAATCACATTGGCAAAGAAGCCAATGAATACAGTGTTTATGAAGTATAAATTATCTTTCACTAAAAGCTTCTCACACTGTTTTGACCTTTCATCATTGTCCTGGTTTTGGCTGGGATAGAGATAATTTTCTTTCTAGTAGCTGGTATAGTGTTATGTCTTGGCTTCAGTATGAGAAGAATGTTGATAACACACTGATGTTTTCAATTGTTGCTAAGTAGTGTTTAGACTAAGTCAAGGATTTTTCAGCCTCTCGTGCCCAGCCAGCAAGAAGGCTGGAGGGGCACAAAAAGTTGGGAGGGGACACAGCCAAGGCATCTGACCCAAACTGGCCAAAGGGGTATTCCACACCATGTGACATCATGCCCAGTATATAAACTGGGGGGAGTTGGCCTAGGGGGGGATCACTGCTCAGGAACTAACTGGGCATCGATCAGAGAGTGGTAAGCAATTGCATTGTGCATTACTTGTTTTGTATATTCCAATATTATTATTATTATTATTATTATTATTATTATTATTATTATTATTGTCATTTTATTGTTGTTGTCATTATTGTTTTCATCCTTTCTGTCCTATTAACCTGTCTTTATCTCAACCCATGAATTTTACTTTTTTTTTTCCCCTGATTCTCTCCCCCATCCCACTGGGTAGGGGGGAGTGAGTGAGCGGCTGCATGGTGCTTAGTTGCTGGCTGGGGTTAAACCGCGACAAACATATAGACTCGTACTGACCTAGAAGACTTAGGAATATCAGAACATGACCTAAAATAATTAGAAACATAGAATCATGGAATGGTTTGGGTTGGAAGGGACCTTTAAAGATCATCTAGTCCAACCCTCCTGCCATTGGCAGGGACATCTTCAACTAGATCAAGTTGCTCAGAGCCCCATCCAACCTGACCTTGAATGTTTCCAGGGATGGGGCATCCACAACCTCTCTGGGAAACCTGTGCCAATGTTTCACCACCCTCATTGTAAAAAATTCCTTCCTTGCATCTAGTCTGAAACTATTGAACTGATAAAGTCAAGTGCTAATTGCAATTTTGCACAATCGAAATAGATTGTTCAGAAACATTTTATGCTTACTTTTGTGGCAGCAAGTCATTATTTAAACCTCCTTTGACCAAACTCTGGTATAACAATAAATATTTTATTGCTTTAAAGCCAGAAAGGACTGTTAAAACTTTGGTTACCATGTACCGTTAAATTTGCTACATATCAACTGTACACGTACGTGTTCCCATGCCATGACAAATGAGAGCTACTCAGAAACAGGCTAACCCAACCATCTGTATGCTTAGCCTAGTCATGCTGAAGGTAATACAGATCACTGTAGTGTACTTTCACTTTTAATTAACCCACCTCAAACTGCCTTCACAGCAGCAGTGAGGGAGGATGTGCATGGGTGGATCAGCTGACACAGTAATTTTACCCCTCAGTAACTTGTATAACAGCTCTTGTTCATGCGTCTGAGTCTTTGAACACCTCCTTGACTTCTTTTATATCACAAGGCATTATCAGGACATCTTATCTTTTTTTGTGAGCTGCAAAGTCTCACTCAGCATCATTTTAATGAATCCATACTGTTAATGCAATCTTTCAATTGCACAAAGTTTTCTAGCAAAAAAAACAGTGCAGGTCAGACTTGTGGCACATTACTAGTTGGAAGGTCAGTTGTGCTCCTTCAAATAACAAACTGACTTCTAAGGAAAAAGACTATCCACCTCCTTTTTGTCTTCAAAACATTCTGCTTAGACATGTATGATGTTACTCAAAAATAGTATCATCATGCTAGATGTAAAAATGTACTTTTGCACTGTATAGAGAACTATTTTTTAATTTAAAATATGACTAAAATTTATAGCTGGGCTATAGCAGTATTCAAGTGCTATTGAAGCTGACTGTAAAACCTATGCTACCTTCTATAGGAGGAAGCTCAAAGCCCATGCCTATGAAAAAAAATTTCAGTAGTAAAATAAATCAAAACGATATGCTTACGTTTCACTATAAACTCATTCTGTTTAGTAGAAGTTAAGACATTAAATAGTGCATTGTCTTTGCTGTTCTGTCCAATTCTCTTCAAGAATTTGGACACTGGGATCATGCAGGTGCACTACAGGGTTAATGTACTGCTTAGGACATCTGTAGTAAGATGGCAGGAAAACAAAAAAAAAAGCCAACATTTATATTAGAGAGGACAGGAGAATTTATTGACTGAAGTGTGTTCATCTCCACACTTATTTTTCATTTTAAAAAGTATAAGTATGAACCATCATCATTATCACTTAAAACTAGCCAAAGCCAGGAGAGCAGTCCAAAGGTCTGATTAAGGCCTTAATTGCACAGCTGCAGATGGTTTTTGTCTGGACAACAGCAAAGTCTCTCACTGCTGAAGAATAACATTGTGAGAGCATGTGTCAAGGAAGTAAACTGTGACAAAGGGAGCCTAGTGATAGATGACAAAGTAAGCAAGGGACTGGCAGCCAGGACGTATGGATCCTGTTCCCAGCTCTATCACTGTCTGAGTATGTGACCATGACCAAGAACCCTCTGCATGTCCCTCCATTTGTAACGTGTATGAGAAAATACCGAGTTAGCACAGTGGTATTAACCATGCTTATATTGCAAAAGAAAAAAAGACTTTGAACTTTGCTGCATGGGACAGGCTGCAGTAATAAAGGCTTTTAAGACCAGAGAGGATTGTTATCCCATTGCAGGGATCTGCTATTTTATGGTGGCATGCGATCATCTGTGGTGTTTTGTCTGTAACCTTAGGTCTTGTACTTGTTAGAGGTGAACAGAAGGGTTCTGGAGCAGGCTTTTGTGAATCCTTGTGGATTAAACGTCAAGAATGTAATTGCTTGCAGTTGCAAAAGGCTGGCGTGATGATCCCTGTGGTGCCTTCAAATCCCATGGTCTGACCCAGTCTGATATGCCATGTATGTCATATAAATTGAGCCCATAACTTCTAACTGAGCTAAAGCTTACCTTTATCTGTAATGTATATATTTTACTATGTATACATTACTCTACAGATATTGTCTCTCCATGTATGCATGCATATATACACATTCTATATAGCAATATGACCAAGAAGAGCTGTATAAATGCTACAGCAGATGAAAATGTTGTATCACCTTCTATATGGGCAGCTCGCCAGAGCTATCTGTGGTCCAGCTGGCTCTAGACTCTTCTATACCACTTACTGTTTTTCTTGCCTTGTTTGTTGTACAGAGGGGTCCCGTTCAAAACTCACAGCCCCTGTTGTGTTAGGTTTCTTGTGTCATGTTGAACTTAAATTAACAGTCTGCATGAACGGATGGTATATAGTCGCTGCAAAATCTAATAAACCAGAAGACACATGGCTGTACAATGCCAAGAATTCTCAAGGTATTTGGTTTCAAAACCACACCAATGTAAGTTTATAACTGCAGCTCAATTCATTTCCTGATAATGCCATAGAAGAATAGACTTTGTAAGGTCCCTCTTTCTATGTCAGAGATTCATTCTCTAGTAAGTTTAAAGAGTATTTCATTGGCAATCTCTTAGATGTCAAACTGTTAAATGCAAGGCCACAGCACAAAGAGGTTTCTTAAATTACTGGAGGAATAAATTAGCTCTTATAACATGCTTCGAAACTTCAATTGCATTCTGTAGCAACCCGCAAATCCCCAAGTGTATATAGAATCCCACTCCACAAACAATTGTTTCCTTCCTGCTGCTGAAAAATAACTTAAATAAAATCCTAAGATCTCAGTGCTGAATATAAGTGTGCATTTCATTGCTTTATAGCTTTTTTTGTAACACTCTTTCTAGTTTTTTAATCAAGAATTTAACCAGTGCTTCAATCAAATTTGTATTCAAGAAAGGCTTGCACGTTAGACAAAGTGCATTCATGTGCATCTGACAGCAAGCACTCTGCATCTTGGAGATAAAGACTCTAAATCAGATTCAAGCTTTATTTTGCAGTGCCAGGTGAATTTTAGAAACCCAGCATTTGTAATTTGTTTCTCACTAAGTTGCAAAAAATCAGTTTGATGGCTATTGTCAGCCAATAGGAGGTAAAAGATGGAAGCCCCCTGGCAAGGCACTATTCACTGTCTGCACAACAGCAGGGAGACAATTCATGGCTGCAGAGAAAAGCTTATTTTTACTTTTATAAATATACAATACATCCCTGCTCTGAGAAGTATATATGCTAGTATTTTAAAATTAAGGAAATAAAGTATGTGAAAGAGCCCATATAGTAACAATAAAGTCAAAAACGTGTGTGTGTGTGTGTGTGTGTGTGTGTGTGTGTGTGTGTATCTTCCTATGGCAGTGTGTGCATGAGCCAAATGCTCAAAATGGTGTGACCTTGTTAAAAATAACCCTTCTTAAAATTCTGTCCTATATCCTCAGCAGTCAATAGCGGGAGATCTTATATGCAGCCCTTTCTGCAGCTCATTTAGAAACGAGATACTACAGACACAGCACTTCCCTCACTCCCCATCTTGCGCTTTTGCCAGCCCATTGTGGAAGGGGTGTGCAGGAATTCCCACCTTTGCCATTTGACCTGTTGTGTAGCCCCAGGCAAGCGATGTCCCCATTCCTCTGCCTATATTTGTCCCTCTTGCACATATAGACCATAAACTTCCGAGGGGGTACTGTGAAAGGTCCCTGACATATTACCAGGCACTCCTGAAATGGAGATAATAATTCTATCAATTCAGGGCCAGGAAAAGAAAACAGACTTCTCTTCTGACAGTTCACACACAGCTTTATGTTTTTGTCATGACCCTCGATCCAGCCCTGATCGAGGAGAAGACAGATGTACAAAGTCAAGATTTATATGGCAACTCTCTCCCAGGGATATAGTGGAAGCTGTGCCCCCAGCCAGAGGCTGAACCAACAACGCGGGGAGCTTTCTTGATTTCAGATTGCTGCTTTGGGAGGACATTGCCTGACAATCTCCAAAGCAAGCTATGAAGCCCCTTTATTTTGTTGTGCCTTGGAACAGTATTAGGCAGGAGAAGCTGATTTACTTTTGAGAAAACTGTGTTAAATCCTTTCAATGATAACGAATTAATTCAGTTAGCTCACTGTGTGCTAGTTGTTGGGCATTCCTAGTTAAAAAAAGGTGATCTGCTTATGTTCGTACAAAAAGAGGCCGTGATTCACAAGTTCTGAGAAGGCACCTTGAAAAACATTAAAAAGCAGAATAAAATTCCTGTAGCGTTTAGGAAATTGGATCCCAGCCCGAAGAGGTGTCACATTTACCTTCACTCACTCACGTCCAATGTCAAGAAATAACAATTCCCTGCACCATTCAGGAACACACCAAAGCTGTCAGCCTGGCCAGCAGTCCTGTGGCATGGGAAAGGCATTTTAATGCTGTATTTCCTCCTCCCACAGCTTCCCTGTCTTTTATCAAGCAAGTGTGGACCATAAATTTGTTTTTCATTATTGGTGTCTGCCTTCCATGGTAGCTGTGCTAATGTCTGTGCTTTTGCGTCTTGTCTTTAATAGTACTTAGTCATCTACTTCTCCTCTGATGCAAAATTAAGTAAGGTCTACCAGAAGGTTTACAGGATTAGGAGGCTGCAGGCTACATGGCTTGTAGATACAGAAGCTAGCAATGTCCTGTACTGTATCATCTTCAGTATTTGGTACAGATACGTAAATTTAAGCAATCAGTTCTGCAAAAGACAAAATAACAGTTATTCTTGCTTGGGTTGATCTGAAGATTTAAATCTATTTCAGATGAAATTTTGGAACTTTTGTTGTTAAATGCATTATTTTTACTAAATCAAACTCAAAAGTAAATTCACACAGTAAAAAATTCTTAGAAAATCTGTTTGCAGTAAATTATTTTCTTCTAATTGATTTTTTTAATGCAAAACTGAGACTAGTTAGGGTTTCAGCTTCACTGAAAAACTGGAACACTGTAGAAATGAAAATATTCTGTGCTAACACCAATTTTCATCAGGAAAACAACATTACTGTAAAAAAAAAAGGTTTTTTCACTAGATCATATTCATACTTAATATTTTACAGTTTTATAAGCCTTTCTGTATTTCCAAAAAGTTGGAAATTTAGTCCATTGCAGGTCTGAAATCCTCCCAAATTATTTGTTCCACCTACTTACAGTGACATAACAAGGGATTTTATCCAGCCCTGAAATTCTCTTTCCCTCTCTCGTGGGGCTCGTGTATGTGTCCAGCTGTCACTAGGCATAGATGATATAATATTCAACAGACAAGGAAAACTCTTCTGTCTGCAGATACTGGGTTAAAAACATCAAAATAGTTTGTAAAAATTTTGCACTGAATATGTTTCAGGTTGCAGTGTAGATTTTTTGGAAATACTGCCCCTGTATCATGCAGAATGAAGTTTTTCCTTTATGAAGGAGGAAACGATGACGCCCATGCATCACCCCCTAGGTATGCTCATAACACAATAATGTATGATGGGTTTGACTCCTCACAATTCAAGATGCTAAAGCTACTAGTTAGTGAACCAGTTCAAACAAAACCAGCTGGCAGTCCTGCTGTTCATAGCAGAGATGACAAGCACATGGATCCCAAACAGACCTTCCACATGTAGTCTAAACCAGTTCAAAACTCTTAGACATGCACAGTCAAATTACACTGAAGTTGAGTTCTGTCCTTCTCTCAGAGCATTTTCAACGCAAAATTGCGGGATGCTTTTTCCAAGAAGAGGCACGCAGTATTTTACAAAACAGGTAAAGTGAACGTATTTATTTTGAGTTTTGTTAGCAGTGAATCTTTCTCCTAGAAAGCACTAGATAGTGGAATTAGGTCCTGCAGGTAGGAAGAGCTCGTCTAGATTCTCCAAGGCACAGTAGATGCATTTGTTCAGGGCCTGAGGGTGGACACCTATCGCTAGGAGAACTAATGCTACTGCCCGAGACACTTCTCAGCTGTGCAAAGCAACCTCATTGTGCTGGTGCTCAGCTTGGCACTTTCTCCTCTATCACATAAATCTCCTCAAACAACTTAATGGTGCACTTTTGCAAAGCAGACAGGGAAGTTTTTCGTCTTTTTTATCTTTGCTCACTAGGAGTGGCTCAAGAATCCGGAGATTTAGTGTTATGGACTCTGCTACAAACAGCAGTGTCAAATGTCCTGTTTGCTATGCACGTGGCCACAACCACCAGAAAGACACTGCAAAATTTACAGCGAATCTGTAGTGGGGTGGAGAATAACTCACTCAAATTTAGGCTGGCTGAGACCATTGTGGTGCTGGCTGGTGGGAGAAGGAAAGCTTTGACAAGCTGGCAAGATATTGACTTTGGTTTCATGCAAATTAATCCTCACAAGATGAAAGTCTCAAGAATTTCCTTATTTATAGCTATGCAAAAAAGCAATAGTAGTCACAAATTCCTTCTTGTGTCTTTCATGTACTAAGAATCTCCCTGATTATAATCTGGCCTCAGTGATGCACATATTCCTTACCTCCACTGTCTGGATCTCCCCAGTAGTGCACCTCCATTTATGGCCAATTTCTGGTATTTGAAAAGAAAGGGGAAAAAACCCAAAGACCAGACAAACCACCTCACTCTCAGAATGTATCTGATTGGGGTGAAGGGAGTAAGTTATTTTTTTCCCCATGGTCCTAGTAGTTATTAAGCGGCCACAGTCCTCAAGTATGAGGTTTGAACATAATAATTGTTTTACAGCAGAGGTATAAATATCCTGAGCACACAGAGGGCAATGCATGAAGCCATATACTCTTTAGGGAGAAATCATAAGGCCACGGAATCAAACTGAAATGATTCTATTCTATGGCATGCCTATAAAATACGGAGGCAAGAAAGGACAACTGTATCCATCTAATCTTTCACTCCCCCGTCCATTCTTTTCTGCACAGACTGTATCATTTATCTCCCAAAATATTAAAGCATATTAAAAAATATGTCTGCAGCCAGCAACCCAAATGGAAGGAGAAGCTGGAGAGCGTCCCTCACCCAAAGAAGACCTGAGCTTCGTGACAGGGGCACAGGTATGGGAGCAGTGTTGATCTGAAGCTGGAAACGAACCTGAATCTTCCCCTGTTTTGGGGAGTAATTCAGGCACTGGGTTTTTGTATGAGAAGTGGTAGTAGTGATGATGGTATCACCATTTTAAAGGATCAAAGACTGAAAAAATGGATGCGGGGACCTGCCTTCTTCAGTGAACAGAATACATAGAATACAATATATAAAAAGTACGTGTTATATAGATAATATACACTACATACATAGTACAGACGTTATGTATACAGTATAGTGTGTGTCTACATATTTTATACACGGAACGCCCAGGTTATCGGTAGATTGAAATGCCTAACCGCCCCCAGCCGCTCGCGCTCCCGAAAGATCGGACTGAGCACCCCTTCCCAAGCGCTTCCTCGGGACGAACAACCCCTCCCCGCCGCTTTCCTCCCCCTCCACGTCCCGCTGGGGCGCCCGTTACCCCAACGTCAGGGCCCCCCCAGCACGGGCCCAGGCGTTTCTCTCATGATGCCCTTCATCGCGGCTAAAGGAGAGAACACGAATGGAAGACGAGAGAGAACCGCAACGCGGCGGCGGGGCGAGGGGCTCCCTCAGGCCCCGCCATGGCGGGAAGGCGAAGCCCCGGCCGCGGAACCCCCTCCCCCCCCCTCAGGCCGGCCGTGCTGCGGAGGTGCCGCCGCTGGGTCCCCGGGCGGGCGGGCCCGCTATCCCCGGCGGAGGCGGGGCCCCGGCGGGCACCCCCCTCCCCTCCGCCGCCGGCTGAGCCTTAACAGGTAACGGAGGAGGCGCGACCGCCGCGGGTGGAAGCGCAATCTGCTTCCC